>JAVDOI010000242.1:0-21902 GCA_032191485.1 Leptoclinus maculatus | reverse complement strand
CTGTACAGTGGGAAACAACAATCGCCTTGCAGCGGGACTCCACCCCCTTGTCACCTCGCAGGGCCAGAAAGCCCTCGTGACCCCGCGGACCCCCTTCCTCTTAATCCAAACACCCATCATCCACGGTCCCGGAGCACTTCTGACCCCCAGAGGAGGCTCGCGCATTCCAGCTACGACCGTGGACAGCTGCCAGTCAGCCCCGGAGGGGCCTTCTCAAAGGGCCTCCGAGAAGTATGTTGTTGCTTTTTCTATTAAACATGTCACCGGCTGTTGTTGTCCATGTTAAATCAGATAATCCTGACAGCTTATTTATTTTCTTCAAGAGAATATGACATATTACAAGTTTTCCTTTTCCCATATTTGGTAGCAATGTGACAAAAACGTGTTGTTACGAGAAATTAGGAAAGAATACCTGCCTGTTTTCTCTGTGGCTAGTTAATCCATGATTAGGAGAAGAATGGGAGGAAGGGAACTGATCATGTGCACCCAAGCTACCCAGTGTCATCAATTCATCCACCCAGGCCCACTTTCATCAATGTCGTTCAGTTTGTCGATCCAATCACCCCGGCTACGATATCCACACTGGACGCAGCAAAGATGAGTGTTTAAATTATGAACTGGCTGCTATTCGTGCCGTTGGTAAGGACGGCAGAATGCCCACAAAAAAGACGATCCGCCCTGCTGAGCATTGCAATACTCTCTACGCTCTCAGGGACAGAAAAACGTGTTTATTTTTCATGAAAATGCAACTGGATGGAGCCTCAATGAATGCCGCTGTTTAAGCGGAGAGGAGAGGAGACCCTGCTCTTCAAAACAGCCCTCCGCTACATCACCAGCATGGCCTCAGCTCTGGCTAAACAAACTCCGATTAGCCTGATGGTCTGCACAAACACAACACAAACACACAACACACACACACACACACAGAGGATACACACTCTCATGCATGTACGAACAAGGGCACAGATA
This sequence comes from Leptoclinus maculatus, assembly GCA_032191485.1. Lineage (NCBI taxonomy): Eukaryota > Metazoa > Chordata > Actinopteri > Perciformes > Stichaeidae > Leptoclinus > Leptoclinus maculatus. Next base: position 20,933 of record JAVDOI010000242.1, on the reverse strand, counting down.
GCTAGTACATTTTCCATTTGCTCATAACTCTCTAACAAGTATTCATATATCCTCACACTGTGGAGTCCATTTGTTGTAAATTATAGGATTTGTCCTTTTTTTTATGTGTATAGCCAGATTCCTTCCATCTGTGAAGCCCTTCCTGGGCGACACTTGCCAAGTATTATTTAGATATATGGAAAACATTTCACTCAAGTTGTAAAACCAGCATCAGTCGGCATTATATTCTGCAAACCACAATTATGATTAATGTCGAGGTTTTTGCTTTCGGTCGGAGCAACTAGTACAAACAAACAGGACTTCTCACCCAGCAGACCGCTTTCGGTGTCCAAGTGAAAAGCAGACTTACACTAGAGCAGTGCACGTTTCTGCTAGCGTGATATGAGGCTGATATGAAATGTATTTGTGAAACATATTTGGGGGATCAGGGGTTTGCAGGAATGTACAAAGCTAACATTTTTCTGGCGACATGCTTTGATGAACACGTAGTTCACCAAACAGACAGAGTTGTTCCTCAGAGTCGGTGGAGACCAAAGCCAGAGCTAAAAGGAGAAGTGAGCATTTAGAATGAGATCCCAGATTCATCAGACGGACACAGACACATCTCCTATGAACGCTAACGTTGCTCTCAGTCGTCAGTTGGTTTGCTAACATGTTACAACTTTATGAACAAAGTGAGATTTCATGGCCCGTTTGTTCACAAGCTTGTTTTCTAGTTCATTGTTTTCTGAGGGCCGCGTCAACACAAACATGGTTTAATGCTCATTCAAGCAATGCACTCTCAAGTACAGTACATATATACATATATATATGTATATATATATATCTCCTCTGACACCCCTTTCTGGTTTCCCACATGCCTGCCTCTCGTCCCTCCACGGTCCTCATTGTGTTTACTGTAACAGTGAGAGACGCAGTGTTAGTGTCCTCGTGTCGTCCCACATTGAGTTCTGAGAGTCCGGACGTGGACAGTAGATACAAACCGTTTTCTTTGAAGAAGTCTCCCCGCTGCCTGACAACAACAGAGGGGGGGCGTAAGAGAGCGTGTAGCGGCGGCGACCTTACGCCGGTTAAGATGGTGGGGGGGGGGGACTGAATAAACAGTAATGTGAGGAAGACTAAGATGTAAGAGCACAGGTTTTGATTAAAGGAGAAGGGTGAGGAGGGGACCAGAGAAGGGTGAGGAGGGGACCAGGAGAAGGGGAGAGAGAGGGGGACCAGGAGAAGGGTGAGGAGGGGACCAGGAGAAGGGTGAGGAGGGGACCAGGAGAAGGGTGAGGATGGGGACCAGGAGAAGGGTGAGGAGGGGACCAGGAGAAGGGTGAGGAGGGGACAGGAGAAGGGGGGAGGAGGGGACCAGTGAGAAGGGGGAGGAGGGGACCAGGAGAAGGGTGAGGAGGGGACCAGGAGAGGGGGAGGGAGGGGACCAGGAGAAGGGTGAGGAGGGGGACCAGGAGAAGGGGGGAGGAGGCGACCAGGAGGAAAGGGGTGTGGGAGGGGACCAGAGAAGGAGGGGAGAAGGGGACCAGGAGAAGGGGGAGGAGGGGACCAGGAGATAGGGGGAGGGAGGGGACCCAGGAGAAGGGTGAGGAGGGGACAGGAGAGGGGGAGAGGGGACCAGGAGAAGGGTGGAGGATGGGACCAGGAGAGGGTGAGGCGAGGGGACCAGGAGAAGGGGGAGGAGGGGACCAGGAGAAGAGGTGGAGGAGGGACCAGGAGAGGGTGAGGAGGACCAGGAGAAGGGGGGGAGGGAGGGGAGCCGAGGAGAAGGGTGAGGAGGGGGACCAGGAGATAGGGGGAGGAGGGGACCAGGGAGACGGGGGAGGAGGGGACCAGCGGAGAAGGGGGAGGAGGGGACCAGGAGAAGGGTGAGGAGGGACCAAGGAGCATGGGGGAGGTAGGGGGACCAGGAGCCGGGTGAGTGAGGGACCAGGTGCCAGGTTGTCGAGGAGGGGCCCAGGCGGACTGGGGCGGAGGGGCCCAGGAGAAGGGGGAGGAGGGGCCCAGGCGAGGGTGAGGAGGGGGACCAGGAAAGGGGTGAGGGAGGGGACCAGGAGAAAGGGGGGAGGACATAACGTCCCCTGTCTGTCTGCCACCTGTCCTTTGTTCCCTGTTCAAGTTAGACAGCCGGTCGTGCTGCTCAGCAGGTGTCCCGATGACAGGACAGAGCACCTCAGGGAGTGACGAGTGTATCCTATCAGATGTATTGTCTAAATACTGGAAACGTGTACTTTTATGGACAGTTAAAAGGACTTAAAACACATCCTCACGGGCTCACATATCCTAATATTTCATTGTGAAAAACGTCCGTTCAGTTGTAATTTTTCAGCCAAATCATTGTTGGTTTTCTCTGCTTCAGTGAATCTGAATATGATTGAACGTTTGAACGTCTTGTTCTCCTGGCATGTTCGCCGTTGCAGCCCTGACTCCTAAAATCAATTACGTCCCGTCACAAGAAAGGTCGGGGATGGTGGTTGGGTCACAAAAGACAGAGGGACGTTCAGGAGACTGCTTGTTTGAATCCCATGTGAACCAAGTACTTGTGAACCAAGTAGTAGTTTGTTTGGGTTTTTGTTTTACGCCCCCAAACACATGATTTTTTTTACCAAAACCTAAAGAAGTAGTTTTGTAAAGTTTTTTTTTGTTTAGTTTGATAATTTATGACGTTTATAAAACTGTAACTTTAATCGGGTGAGATATTTTCCCCTCACAAACATACAGTTAGTTTGATGGGAAACGTAATGTAGGTCGGAGACGAGTGCCTGTTGTTGTTGTTGTTGTTGAGGGTGACTTCAATGCATGTTTACCATATTTCTGTGATGTGTAAAGCAGAATGATCCGATCTGTAAGCACTGAGAGAGTTTATGGGGGAGGAAATAAATGTTTATAAACAAGGGATCGGTGCGGTTTGTTTTATACTCTGCAGTCCACAGAGATGAGGCTGAATATATCAGGCGAAGGATTGGAGAGGTGTAATACATGAGACTGTAACACATGTGTTGTATTGATGTTATGGTCAGCCAGTAATGAGTCGGTCCCACGGGAGACTGTATATAAGGAACCGGACGTCGTCATCGGGACATCACTACTCATGGATGATCTTTTGGAATGCCTGAGTTCAGTGATTTCACCTGACGACAATCTTTGATTGTGGCCGTCGCCATGTTGTTTTTCTCCCATCCAGTGAACATGAAGTGACCATATCTGGACTGAGGAGGAGTGACGTAGAGACGCCGTATACGTCTCTGGTAGAGAACCCTGTCAATCACTGTGTAGCCCCCCGCCCTAAAAGCATCCCCTGCATTATGGTCTGTTGACTCTAAATGACCATAATGTACTAAATGAACATCATGTTGTATTGAAGAAGACTTGAAACTAGAGATTGAGACCATAAACTCATGTTTACAATGTATTACTTGAGGTAATAATTCAAGAGAGAAGTAGAGTCATTTTTCTATAGACTTCTATACAACCAGAGGAGTCGCCCCCTGGTGGACACTCGAGAGAAATGCAGCTTAACACGTGAGCACTCTTTAGAACCGGAGGTTGCTGTCTCCTGGTCAGTCCCCTCAGATGGAAGGATGAAGGATGAAGGATTAAGGACGGCTCAGCTACAAGATCTTCTCTAATGTCTCTCTGGGGTTTTGGTTCAAGGAGACGGTGAAATTGGGTCAATAAGAAAACCGCCTTAAAGACCTCCACTTGACATAATGTGGGACGAGGTCCAAGGACAGACAGCAGACTACTGATCTATATCTGGAACCAGACCTCTCGGGCTCAACCACCAAGCTGACAGGCCACAAGGAGAATAAAAACCTTCACAGTCATCAGTGAGAGACATGTGGGACTGAAAAGAGAAGGAAACTTGTAGAGATCAGGGAAATGAAGCAGGAATAATCAGCCTCTTGAGCAACAAGTCAACAAGCAAAAGGAACTGGGCGGACCGGTCCTTTAATCATTGACCAACACCTAAATACTAACATCTTCACATTGTACTTTCACTTAATGCCTGATAACTAAAAGAACAAGGACCACGTCCCTAATCCTGTCTTTAAAATATTAGGATTTTGTTTCACGGTCTCTGACTTAACGAACATTTAACTCCTTAAATTTCAGTTTCCCCTTTTCCCCACTCAAAGGCAGCTTTAAGGTAATTTCTCACACCGTCTCACAGGTCATTTTGTAATACTATTTAAGGAGAGATGAACAAAACCCCGTATAATTCAGGACACCAGATGATTTTATTTACATGTGAAATTTTTAGAATGAGTGGTTCAAACTCCCCCACAGCTTCACATGAAAGGATGAGAATCCTGTCGAACTTCATGTTGAATTAGTTTGATTATTGGAACTGTAAATATTGATTGAAGAGGATTAAACTGTGTTTGTTCAGCTGAAGAAGATCTTTGGACTCTAAACAGAAGCTGCTTCTGTTAATATCCGCATCCAAGGTTAATAAGGTTCATTTAAAGTCTAACCTTTAACCCTGCAGAGGGGTCAGTGGTAGAAGGATGTTACATGTGTAATTCATTGCTACAGCGCCACATACTGGTGAAGTAGCATCATATCATGAAACCCAAATTTGGTTTTGGCCGGTTTAGAAACTAGAGTATAATTATAGTAAAAACATTACACCATTAAACAAAGATTCCATTATTTTACTAGTCTATTTGCGTCTGTAGATTTCTCCCTAAAATCACCAAAAGTTACCACCAGCATAATGCCTCATTTGCATATTTAAAGATGCAATTCCAGAAAACTTTGAATCAAAACCAATAATTGTCTTATGTCAGTCATCAACTGGTGAAGGTTTGATGATAATATTTATGAGTTAAATGTTGTATTGTATCATTTAATGACTTTTGTACTTTTTAAGCCTCCTTCGTAGGACTAAACCTCCCAAACCTGCTGCAGGATTAAATACAATCATCACCACCCAGATGTCGCTACACACCACTAACTCTCCTCCGTCACGTGCGAGATGTTTCAGTGACGCTGTGATCAAATCTGTTTATGGTGACGTAAAGTAAAACTATCACGAATACAAGAGGAGAGGAGAAGCGGTCAATGAGATTAATGTGGGAAAGATGCATGTTCATGCATTAAAGTGTGTGTGTGTGTGTGGTGTGTGGTGTGTGTCTGTGTGTGTGTGTGTGTGTGTGTGTGTGTGTGTGAGAGAGAGAGAGAGAGAGAGAGGAGAGGAGAGAGAGTAGAGGAGAGGATCGAAGAGAGAGAGAAACACAGAGGAGAGAGAGAGAGACAGAGAGAGAGACATGGAGAGAGACAGAGAGAGACGAGATGAGAGAGAGAGAGAGAGGAGAGAGAGAGAAAGAGGAGAGAGGGAGAGATGACAGAGAGACAGAGAGGAGAGAGACTGACGAGAGACAGAGGAGAGAGACAGGAGAGAGGACGAGAGAAACAGAAGTGAGAGAGAGAGACAGGAGAGAGAGAGCAGAGAGAGACAGAGAGAGGAAGACAGAGAGAAGATGAGGAAACAGAAGAGAGAGAGAGAGAGATGACAGGAGAGAGAGAGAGAGAGAGAGAGAGAGAGAGAGTGAGAGAGAGGAAACAGAGAGAGAGAGAGAGAGAGTCAGGAGAGAGAGAGTGAGAGAGACAGAGAGAGAGACAGAGAGAGAGAGAAACAGAGAGAGAGAGAGAGACAGAGAGAGGAGACCAGAGAGAGGACAGAGAGAGAGACAGAGAGAGAGACAGAGAGAGAGAGAGAGAAGAGAGAGAGAGGAGAGAGAGGACACAGAGAGAGAGAGAGGAGAGAGACAGAGAGAGAGAGAGATGAGAGAGATGAGCGCACACACATCATCCTCCACCCCCTTTTTTTCTTTTTTTAATGTCCAAGATATCAGAGAGATAGAGAGAGAGAGGAGAGACACATAGAGAGAGAGAGAGAGAGAGAGACACAGAGAGAGAGTGACAGAGGAGAGAGAGAGAGAGAGAGGAGAGAGAGAGGAGAGAGAGAGAGAGAGAGGAGAGATATGAGAGAGAGCAGCAGTCGATCGTTGTAACGTCGTGAAGGATTCTTAAAACTTTCTCGTGAATCAGTGAACTGTGAAACTTCTGTCTGGTGACTTTTCGCACGAGCTTCATCGAAGAGTGGAAACTTTTTGTGTGACTTTATTTTTATTTTGAACTCTGGATGATTTACGGTTAACTGCGTGGAGCAGGTGAAGAAGATCAACAAGCATTCAGGTAATAAAGCATCAGATTTACCATCATTTACATCAACATCTACTAGAGATGTGTTCACACACACATTCCTGCTCGTTATTAACATACGGGCTGCTCTCACTATAACTACTCTAAAGCTCCGTGTCGGTGTTAAAGGAGCGGAGGAAGTGTCCGATGTCAACGGATGTTATTCCGGATATTTAAGCACTTTTTGTGTGCAGGTTCAAGTGTTTATAATGTTCGTTTATGTCCCTGAACGCATCCTGACGTGTGTGTGAATCTGTTCCTAAAGGTTGAGATACATGAAATACTTCATGTTGATGTATCTGGTGAGGATAAGTAGAAGCATTACTTGTTGGTAAATTAAATGCATCACCATAGATCTGCAGTCAGATGTGCAGGAGATGTTTTTTATAAAAGCTACTGAAACAGAGCTAAATAGATCAAATATAATAGATGAGATATATTTATTATTGATAACAACAACATGCTCAGTGGGTCTTAAATGTTCTAGGAGACCCTAAAGGGCAGAAATGAGCCGTGGCGGCTCTATTTCCTCTGTGTTGCGTTTAAGTACCGACCAGAACAACAAGCACGTGATAGATGTTAACACCTCTGAACATCGTATTGATTTCTGTGTGATTGCATTAACACAAGCACGTTTCTCAGGTTCCATTATAGTAACTGTTGACGAGCTTTCCATCACATCACGTGATCTTTTCAGCCGGTGGAGGGTCGTGTTTCTCATTTTAACAAGCCAGCAGCTACATTAAAGGCAGGGTTGGTCATCTTCCTCAAAAACATTTTCATATTTTTTTTTTGTTGAAATTCTGTTTGTTTGTTTTAAAAATGGACTCGAGTCCTTTTATTTATTGTTTTGGTTTGTGTGGTTTCATTTATTTAAGATATTTATTTTCAATTCTAATGTCTGAATATCATGAAGAATTAAAAGTTCACCGCTTTTTGAAAGGGTGTAAACGCATTAATATGCTATTATATGATCATTATATCAGTCACTCGACATAATGTCGTCAGGCGTCCTGAGTGAAAGTCCTCTGTTTTACTTCTCGCTCTTTAATCACTACGTCCGTCACTCTGAGAGTCTAACAATGACGGATCTACATATGAAGCCTGGTGCGACTCATACAGACACTAAAGGCCAAACGTCTGTGTTTGACGACTGGGAGTTGAGAACTTGGTTTCTTTCAGGGCCTAAAGTAGTCTAGGAATCATCAGGTTTCATCTCTTTTGTATGAAAAGGAAATTCCTCAGTTTGACATCAAAGCCTTTAGTTCTTTAGGTCGTTTAGCCTTTAATCTACGGAGGGAACGGCAGTACAGCCACAAAACCAAAGGGACCAACCAACTCACGGAGAACCAGAAAAGGTGGATTTCTTTGTTTCGGAAAAAAGATTTTTGAGTCACAGGAAGTTAGAAAGACCGAACGTCTTTAGGGTTAATGCACTTTCACCACATCGATTCTGTTGTAATCACAATGTACAGAAGCAATATTTGTCGACCGATTCTATTAATGATTAACGTCAGAGTTGGGAAGAGTCCATGGTTTGACATTCCTCTGATATTTTAGGTGGCTGCCGAGGTCTCTTTCCGGCTCTGAACAACAGTTAAGTCATTTTCCGTGTCCACATCATGATGAAGGTTTGAATACCACGTGTTTCTGTGTGTGTACTGACTCACATACGTGTAATATTTGCTTTATTGGGTGTAGACAACAGTATCGTAATGCAGCGTTGGTGACGTATTTAAGTCTTTATTAAGACCTGTCCACATCCAAAGGTTCTCAGACTGTCACTGTTCCTCCGTCTGCACAGGTGCCGTCAGGATCCCAGAACAACTCGTCCGAACTGAGCTCTGGTCTCTCCCAGTCACCATGGCTACTAACGGCACCCCTCAGGGCTGCGGCCCGAACCTGGACTCCCTCTATTACAACCTGTGTGACCTTAGCGCCGCGTGGGGCATCGTGCTGGAGGCCTTCGCGGCGGCCGGCATCGTCTTCTCCTTTGTGCTTTTCATCTCGCTGCTGGCCAGCGTGCCCTTCACGCGGGACAAGAACCGCAAGAGCTCGGTGGCGCTCCACGCCTGCTTCCTGGTCTTCACCGCCGGTCTCTTCTGCTTGACCTTCGCCTTCATCGTGGGAAAGGACTTCTCCACGTGCGCCTCGCGGAGGTTCCTCTTCGGCGTGCTGTTCGGCGGCTGCTTCGCCTGCCTCCTGGTGCAGTGCGTGAGGCTGAACGTCCTCGCCCGGCAGAACTGCGGGCCCCGGGCTTGGGTCTTGTGTCTGGCGGCGGCGGGTCTGTGGCTGGTGGAGGTGGTCATCAACACCGAGTGGCTGATCATCACGGTGGTGCGCCACCCATGGGGGCCGCTCAACGCCACGGCAGAAACCGGCAGAGCCACGGCCACGCCTTGCAACGTCGCCAACGAGGACTTCGTCATGGCGCTGATCTACGTGATGACCCTGATCCTGGCCGTGGTGGTGGCGAGTCTCGCCGTCATGGCGGGCAAACACAACCAGTGGAAGAAGGATGGCGCCTTCGTCCTTCTGACCAGCGTGGTCTCTGTGGGTATTTGGGTGGCGTGGATCGTCATGTACGTCTACGGGAACGAGAGGAGAGGTGGGCCCACGTGGGACGACCCCACCTTGGCCATCGCCTTGGTGGCGAACGCGTGGGCCTTCCTCGTCCTCTACACGATTCCTGACATCTGCACCTTGACCGGCGACGACGAGAGCCCGCAGAGCTTCGGGGAAGACCTGTACCCGAACCAAGGAGTCGGCTACGAGACGATCCTGAAGGAACAGAGCTCCCAGAACATGTTCATGGAAAATAAGGCGTTCTCTATGGACGAGCCCAAACAAGGTGTGTAGCCTGCTGCTTATTTCACCTTCTAATCCTTTTTAAAGTGCAGTTTTTGTTAACAGAGCTCAATCCTCCATTTTATTCATTGTTTCGGTTGTGTGGTTTTATTTCATTTAGGATGTTTTTTAAATGTTTTTTTCACCTTTCAATAATATCAAGAACAATTGAGAGCTATTGTGCTATTATACTATCATTATCATTATATTATCATTATATCATAATATCATAATAACATTGATTATCGCAATTATTTCTGGGACAATATATCACCCAACATAAGTCGTTATCGTGGCAGGTTTATTTGGGCTGCTGTTTGTAAATGTTAATGATTTTAAACTCATTGTATTCTCTCAGGTATGACATCACTATGCAAAGCGTTGTCAGTTCCTTTTATTCCCTGTAAAGCAAATATTTGCTCGGTCAACAGATAGTTTGTGTAGTTTGTGAGGTAACGACTAGGAGGAGGTCGCAAACGTTCACTTTGCACAGAGCTCATCACTGAACACACAGTGACCTTGCACCGATGAACACCGAGTTCAAAGCCCTCAAAACAGTTAAAACAGAGCGATTATCCTCAAAAGGCTGATTTGCATCGATGTGACGAGCCCACAGAACTCGAGACGCTCTCGTCTGAGTCCTGAGCACTGAGTCTGCCTCCTCTCAGGTTAATCACAGACGGCGAGGTGGACGGTGTTGTGTGGCTGCTAATGTCCTCGAGGGTTACAGAGAGTTCTTTCACCAGTCTGTCAGCTCGAGTCACCGAGGTGGAAAATAACTGTTTGTATTCAAGTGGTTCCATTCTGAAGCTTTCTCTCTGCAACATTTGAGAAAGGAAATCACACTTTGTACCCGGGCCACATTCATGGAACAGTAGAAGAGTTTGTTTAAAGATTCAGCGTCGATGTTCAACAATCTTCTTCACTCGTTCAAAGGACTTTAAGACATCGAGAGATGCAGGAGGACGTATGTCTGTAGTCCAACAGGAAGTTAGCGTCACACTGGTTGCTTTCGATTGGATTTTGGATTATTGCAGAAAATAATCTCTAAACGTTAATGATTCTTACAGGCGTTGTTCATCGAGATAGTCTTCACTAATGAACTAATGGACAAAAAGCTAACATCAACACATTGACTTAGAGACGAACAGGAAGTGAACTCATTCTGTGTTTTAGGATTCATTGTATCATCTAAAGAGTTTAGATTCATTTAAAACAAGAGTTTCATTGTCTTTCTCTTTCTTTCCATCCTTTGATATCTTCTTTTTTTCATCCCTTCTTCCTCACAGCCCTTTTATTCTCCAACATGCAATCTGAAAGCGAACTCCCTAAAGCTCGATATTTGTTTGTTAAGATTATTATAATTTCAATTCTTGTTCAATGCTAAATGCTAAATGCTGCACGCACAGCTGTTGTGTGATTTCACAACTCTCCTTCATCATTAACTCCCACAGATACATGTGTGACTAAGGAGTCAATAACAGTCGTAATAGCACCGTCAGAGTTTCAGTGAGTTATTCAGAGGCAGCGTGTCGTCTGAATCATTCCTGTTAATGAGCGTCCCTATCACCAACACTCCCACTCTCGATTCCCACCAGAAGCATCACGCCTTGTGTTTGCATCGTCTCCACAGCAACCGAGACGTGGCGACAGTTTCATCCAAGAGGAAAATATTTGAGCCTCAAAAAGAGCAACGAAGTCGTCTCTCACATCCATTCCTCTGGGTTTTTATTAAGTCTCTTAAGGGATTGTTGTATACAGAGTCGGAACGAGGCCCTAAAGATGTCCCTCAGAGGGCTGATGATCAAGAGAGAAGTAGAGTCATCTTCTCTTAGACTTCTATAGAAGTGGTTTTCAACCGCACATACCTGTGTGAGCAGCTGTTCTCTGTGATGAAGAGGAACACAAACCCACACAGGAGTCGTCTCACTGATGCACCTTCACTCCATCTTGAGGGTTTCCACAGAACCTAACCCCAGATATTAATGAACTGGCAGCCAAGAGAAGATGCCAAACATCTGGCTCTGGCACATGTGCATAAAATAATGTAGCCTATAAACATGTATTCTTTATGCACTTTGTCCAATATCCCTTCTATCCTGTTTATTAAATGGTGACTCTATTTGGCCCTCAACGTAGTCACAATGTTTAGTTTTGTCCCTCCCTGGGATTGAGTTTGACATCATGGCATATATGCTGTATTATGCTAAAAGGTGTCATTTTGTAACGTTTTTGGTTGTTGGTGTGCCGCGGGATCTTTTTAATGTAAGAAATGTGCCGCGGCTCAGAAAAGGTTGAAAAACACTGCTATAGTATATCGAAAAAAGTCCCCAAAAAAATCATAGGATAGCATGACGAAAAATTTCCAAATATAAGTCATAAGTCAGCATGTCGAAAAAAGGCATGAAATAGTCATAGTATGCCGAAAAAAGTCATAAAAATGTCACAGTATAATGTGTGGAAAAAGTCATAGTATAGTGTTGAGTTTGTACAGCTGTGATGGACCTACAGTCATCAGGCAGTTTGTTTTAGAGAGCAGGACGACAGTAAAAGAAGACACCTCTCATTGTGGGTACAGCTAGAAGACCTCTGTCGGATGACCAGAGAAGCCTGATCTGTATATAATTAGTCAGCAGGTCAGAAATGTACTGAGGAGCCAAACGTTTCATTGACTGAGCCAATGAAGCGATTTCAGTACTGGAGTGATGTGTTTTCTGTGCATGTGTAAAGACATTTACATGAGCTGGAGGGGATTTATTGTATTTCTAGGATATTTTGCCTTTGTTAGAGATGCAGTATGAAGCAGACAGGATGATGGGAAAGAGATGGAAATGATGCAACAAAAGTCACTTGCCGAACTTGAATCGGAGGCATTGAGGTTATGCTGTCAATACACGGAGGCCCCAAGTTAATACATTTCTTTACCAACATATTTACTTACTGCAGTATTAGTTAAGTACTCGGACTTTGTTTGACCTGAGTGTTGTGGATTTGTAGACTCTGGAGTAACCTAGTGTTTGTGTCGCATGAAACACGGATGAAGTACACAGAATCATCAATGTTCATGCTGCTGTTAACTAATATCAAGTCTCACTTTGACAGCCTTTGTGATATTCTGATTCTTGAGGTCGCACAAAGCTGTCACACAAACTTAAAAACTGTTATTACTGAAGTTACAGCAGCACTGCCGTGATTTCATACATTTATTTACAGAATACAGCTCATAGTCAGGTGGATTATTCCATTTCATCCTCCTCTACATCGGGAAACGAGGGGCAGAGTACTCGGCCAAGTTAGGGAGTCCGTATATCACGCAACAGCCCATGGCGCTGCGGGAGTTCTCCATCCTCCTGACACCAGACCACTCGTTAGTTTCGGCATCAAAACACTCGACCTCAGAGATGGCGATGAAGCCGTTGAAGCCCCCCGTAACAAAGAGACGGTCATCCATCACTGCGATGCCGAAGTTACCGCGGGAGTTCAGCATGGAGGGCACAGCGTGCCAGGTGTTGGTGTGGGGGTTGTAGGCCTCTGCAGTGTCCAGACGGCTGGTTCCATCGAAACCGCCAACCTTTAAGAGTAAAGGTGATTAAGAAGTCGGCTTCAGCTCTAACTTACATTACATCAGTACATCACTGCCTTCAATGTGAACGCTTCTAGGGACGAACCTCCCAACATATCAGCGGTACAACGCTTTACATTTGCAATGAAAAGTCAATGTTGTCAAACAAATATGTCAGTTTTCGCTCTATTTGAAACCTCCCCCAGCAACATATTTTTCATTCTTCAGAGTGCTTCTGTGTTATGTGAGTATGAGCAGTGTTCAATGTACTTACTGCAAAGACACAGTCTGCATAGGCAATGACCCCAACTCCACTGCGCCTGCTGCTCATGGAGGCAATCAGTGTCCACTGGTTGGCCTCTGGGTTGTAACATTCCGCCGTTGACAGGTACTGTCTCCCATTGAAGCCACCGCAAATGTATACCTGGAGAGAATTTAAGAGGTAATAAGTAATCGTTTGAAGGAGTCCACTGAGGACAACGATTCAAAAATATCTTTTTACTTCTGACGTTTGCATTCAGCATCATAAACTTGTGTTTATGATACAGAGCATTTTTTCTGCAATAGTCCAAAATCTCATCAGACTTTTGTGGAAGGAACCACTGAGATGCTAACTTTCAGGGTTGGCCTACAAAGGTATGTCATCCCAGCAACACTCTCTTCAGAACTGCTCTTTATAGCTCCACCCACCTTGCCATTGATGGTTGTGCAGCTGGCGTCACTCCTCTGCTCATGCATTGGAGCAATTACATCCCACTGGTTGATTCTGGGCTGATAGCGCTCAGCACTTCTGAGTCGATCATATCCATCATAACCTCCCATGGCATATATCCACCCGTCCATCACAGTTGTGCTGACATAGAAGCGGCTCGAATGCATTTGTGACACCTCCTGCCAGGTGTGCGTGCCCAGGTCAAACCGGTGCACAGAGCTGAACTGCTCAACACTGTCAAAGCCACCGAAACAGTAAACTGATCCATCGAGGACAACCGAGCCGTGGTAGGTCCGGGGAGCGTTCGCCTCATTGTTTGGTACATTGACCCAGCGATCAGCACGGATATCGTACGCCTCGATGACATTTGTGGGACTGCCAGCGCTCCAGCCTCCAGCAGCCAACAGGATGGCGGGGGGCAGTCGTGGGCGGGTCAAAGGGGTATACAAAATGGAGTCAGAGAAGATATTTGTTTGGAGGTCAAGCAGGGCCCTGATGAGAATCGGTCGACGCTCTTTACTTCCCCGTGCCAGTTCGTTGATTCTCATGCTGTCTGCGATGTCTTCTAGACTAGTAACAGCCAGTCTGACCTACACGTGAGGACAGAAGTTGGAATTAAATGATCTATAATACAGCCCAACCAATACTTCAACATGGCTGATATTATATGCATATATATGTCTGCCTTTAATTGACAAGACATTGCAGCAAGAAATACCAAACATACATGTATGTTTGAGGTAATCGAGAAGCAGTGTTGCAAATACGTAGTTTTTCCAGTAGATAACATTGACAATTTTGGTTTTTATGTAATTTAATAATATTCCACTATTTATTTTTTTAAATAACCAAATATGAAGAATTCTTCTCAAGAAAAATTATGTTAAAAGTACATATTGGCCAAAATATCGTTATTGGATTTTGTTTACACTCAAATATCAATATCAGGCCAAAAGGCAAAAAATCAAGTATCTTTCTAGTTTTTAAACATTATGTGGAAAAACATTATATTCTATTTGTATTTATATTGTTCATCTTGACCTTGACACACACTATTTACTGTAACCAGGGCTTCATCACTTCAGTCCTGTGTCTACACCTCTTCCCTGATGCTGTAGGCGATCGTTGTATATAATGTTGTATTCGTGACACTATTAGCAAGATGCAAAAGATGCAACTCAAAAGTTAGTGTAGTGCCGGCTGAGTAATTGTCTATCTGTCACTTACGTTGGACAGAAGCAGAGAGATGTGCTCTCTGCGTTCCTCAATTGCAGAGGCAAACCAGCGCAGGACGGCCCCAAACACCACCTTCTCGTGCTTGACATCGAGTTGGTCATCCTCAATGATTTTAACCAGTTCCTGCACGGAGAGCAGCAGGAACTCTTCTGACGCCAAAGCAATCTCCTCAAAGTGATTCATCATGTAAAGGAAGGCCTTGTGGTTCAGTTCGGGGTAGACATCTGTCAACCTCCAAATGCCGATGCAGTTCTCTGGGGCCAGGTGCTCCTCCAGGAAGAGGCCGATGGGTTGAATTAAGCCCTTTACAATGAACTGGTCTGCTGCCATGAAAAGCTCTTGTACATTGTCTTGTGTCACCAGAACAAATTCAGTGTAGACAAAGTCAATGATGAGCTTCATGATGTCAGGCGACACATTGGGAACGTCAAAGACCCGACTGTCTGGAGTGGACCAGCGGGTGAAGAGAGCTCTGTTAGGCAGGAAGTGAAATAAAGAGGGTTCACATTTCACATTCATAACATTCATCAACTCAAATAGATGTTATTTAATTTAAAACAATTTGTAAATCACCTTCAGAGAGCTGAATGTGTGCAGACGGTGAACTTTAACTTTACGACATAAATACATGAGTATATCCTTTTAAAATGTCTTATTTCACATGGGTATGTATATCTTCTCCATGAGTCAGTGTCACGTCTTAATATTGGGTTGGGTTGCAGTTTGCTAACTCCTCTTTGGTGCTAAGCATGCAAATCCAGCAGCATCCCCCGATTACCACCCGAGAACCAACTCACGTGAAGTACGGGCTGCAGTTGCAGAGGACGATCTTGTGCACAGGAAACTCAACGTTGTCCACTCTGATCACCGCGTCACAGAGCTGCTGTTCCACACGGAGCTCATTAAACACCGACATCTTTGCTTTCAGTGTGAGGACTTGTGCAGGTTTCTCTCCTGACTTTCAACAACTTGCTCTAGTTATAAGTGACCCTTCTGCACCACAGTTCATGACAGGATTCTAGAAGGGACTATTATGACATCACAGAATGATGAGCCGCCATTCCAATGACAAGTTCTGAAAAAAAGCATTCTATGATGACAGTAATGCACATTCATCTAATCAAATGTTACTGTAGTGGCTTGTGTTAATAAGGCGATCCCCTAAACACAAGCCAGGTGTTTAACACAAGCCAGGTGTGGCAATGTTTTGTATAGCTGCTGATCCACAGACATACAATGTTGCTGTGAAACACTTAAGAACCCTAACAGCTACGCAGAAAATGAATGTTGTGAGTTTGCCAGAAGCTGTTTCACAGGAAGGGTGTCAATTGCTGCCCTCTTCACCCCTTTATTTACTGCTCCACATTTGGCCAACCTTTAACAGCGTATGTAGGGGGGCCTCCAACATCTCATAGTGACAAACTCCACTGTTGATTATAAAGTCAGGGTACATGTAAAAAAAAGTAATTTCCCTCCCCGTGTGTCATGTTTGGGTTTACTTCCTGTATGTTGTGTGTTTTCTGTGTCTCATTAGTTAATTGGTCTCTTGTGTATTTAGTCTTGGTGCTCCGCTGTCTCTCAGTTAGGAAGTCCAGCCTGTGAGAGTTAGTCAGAGTTAGTCTCGAGGAGTTTTGTGTTGCTAGTTTGTTTCCTGGAACTGTGCCGATATTATGGAAACCACATCTTTTTGGTTCAACTAAGGGATTTTATTTTGACACGTCCTATATCAAAGCTGAGGCTTGTTGAGGGGGACAAATGAATAACGTGTGTTGTCCCCGTCTGTCCGTCACAGCGTCCAAGCCGGTGTCTCCGTACAGCGGCTACACCGGGCAGCTGCGTGGGTCCGTCTACCAGCCCACCGAGCTGGCTCTCATCAGCAAAGCAGTGGCAAACGTGAGTATTTGTTTACAGAGACACACATTTGAATGTGGCACAGAGCGCTGGTTCACTCTCTTCTGTCCGGTGTGATTATTGAAATAAAGAACAGTGACATTTGACTGTTTTTGAGGAAACAGTCAAAACAAATGTGACAGTGAAGGTTAACTGTGTGAACAGGGTTTAGGCTTTATATGTGCTGATTTGAATGAACACAAGATAAAAGGATGTTGGTCATAACCAGATTATATTTTGACATCTATTACATGATAAATTATAGTTTTAATTGTCTTAATAGTTGGAGATGTTCCAATACCTTTGTTTGCTTCCCAATACCGAGTAGTGATCTGATACCAGTCCGTTAAAAACAATACAATAAAGCACTATAATGAACTGTTAACTCCTCCCCTTCACAGAGATTGTCCAATCACAGCTTAGCAACTTTCGCAATAGGCACGGAAGGTCTGTCAAGCTTTTTGAATATGATGAAGCAGCGTACATGGGGCTCTATGAATAATATAATAATAATAAATGAACTTAACTTTATTTATTAGCATTTTTCAGGAATTAAGAGAAGCTTTGAGGAGTAATTTCAAATGGAGCAAAGAGACAAATCATGGACGTGCACATGAGCAAAAAGGGGGCAGAGATAGATTACATGTTCGGCCTCTGAGGTTCTTAAGTTCTGGTAAACGGTTTGTGGAGGTCTCTCCAAAGAGCCCCCCCCCCCCTCATTTATTGGATGTTTGTGTCATGGGGCCGATGTGCAGCACCCTCCGGAGGTCTCCTACGACATCATCATCCCCAGAGCGTCCACCCACTCAGCAGCCAACAGCGGGAGCAGCACGCCGTCGACACGCGCCGAGGCCGGCGGCGCCGCTCACGCTCAGACCAACGGGAACAGCGTAGGTCGCCTCCTCGCTCCTCGACTCCTTCTGTCCCCCCCGACCTCTCAGCTCCTGCTGTATCCATGGCAACTTCTTCTACAGGTTGACCATGAATCACTTCTTTGTCTGGTTTTTTCTTCTTCTTACCTGCCGGAGCTCTCTTGTGTTCCACCTCGTCTGTTCTTCTTCTTCTCTCTTCAGTGGAGAAGAAATGTTGGTGAGACGGGGTTTGATTTGACATGATTTGTCTCTTTCTGGTCTTATTCTTTTCCATATTTCTCTGTACTTAACGTGTCTTCTAAATGTCAGCTGTTGAGTATGAGACGCTCCCCTCTAGTCTTTAAAGGTGTTTCTGAAGAGGCTGTGACCTGTAGTCAGGTGTGAAACACGTCCTTGGTCGCCTACAGATTTGAATCAGCTGTGACTGTGAAGCCCCCCCCCCCCCTCTAGTTTAAACTGTTATCATGTAAAGTCTCATTAACTGCTGTTTGATCAACCGTCTCTCTTCTTCTGCAGGGGAACGGTCTTCATAGGACGTCCCAGTGGTGAACACGCTGACGCTCTCAACACCTCGTCACATTAACTTCTAGTCTCTTCATTTGCTCTCGCTGACTGTGTGTTTGCTGGTCCTCTGAGCTGGTTCTAAGAGGAGCAGACATGTAGAGTTAAAACAGTGCCCCCCCCCCCCCCACTGATGGAAAACAAACCTTCCATTGACTGGCTTCGTCTGTGCCGGCCGGGTGTCAGACAGTGTAAAGCTTCATTTGGACGTCAGAACAAAGACTTTCTGCTTCGGTCGCCGGACTGTGAGCTCTCTGCTGGACCCAAATGACACAGATGAAGAGTGACACTGCTGACGCCACAAATATATGATATCCACACAGCCCCCCCCCCCCCCCACCACCATCCCCCGAAACACACCACAAACCTGCAGCACCGGTGGAACTTTATTGACTCACTTAGGATTGTGAATATTGTTAATAACCACAAAAGTCACACATAAAATGGAGCAACTGGTGTTGGATTGATGTAAATATGTTGTTAATGTGTCAACGGTTGTACACTGCATGAAAGCATTGTATGAATATGTATATTTAATACTATTTATAGCACCACTGTGTGCTATTTGATGATTTCATCTTATTTCTACCAATCAAACAATCACGCGAATAGAGTTGAAATAGATTTATGTTCACCGGTTTATAACGCTCAATGTACGTTCTCACAGAAGGTTTCTTCATTTTTCTTTCTATAAAAAAAAAGCTTGTGTCCATATTCCTAAATAAATCTGTATCTGCTATGTTCACTGACAGCAACACTAGAGAAGCTTTTTCATTTTAGCGATCAGAAACGCACCTCATGGGAGTTGTAGTTCAATGTGAACTATTCCCTCTGCAGTCTTCTATAGTGTGTTGTCACAATGTACACTGAGATTTACGAGTGAGCAATCTTACTGGTTACTCAAAGCTAACTCCCATCATGCATTGTGCAGACAGGGATCGTGTTGGAAACATCTTCAGCCCAGTCGCCAGGAAGAGATGTTGGCATGTTTACACATCTGCAAACAACTCATCCACCCGATAGTCGTCTTTTTGGACATTATAAAGTACATCACTTGCTCTGACTGTTGCTTCGTCACGTTGATGCATTTCATTTGTGTGTCCACAAAGAACACGGCTCCTAATTGACTTTCCATTGCCATTATTTTCATCCTGATACCAAAAAAACATGAACCAATACGAACCAATACATTACATTTCGTGACTATTTCACAAACTGCCACGATGCGGTGCAGTAACAGAAGGTATCACGATGCGGTGCAGCTGGTTATGATGCCTTTGACTTAATGTGGAGCCACTGTGTGATATGTCTTTAATATACAGCGTTTTCTTCTTGATGGTTCATGTTCTTGTGAGGTGACGAGGGCAGTCAGAGGGTGTAACAGGAAGTGTATTCTACGGGACAAGGATGCATTCATGAAACATGCAAAAGATGGTCATGCATGCCCTGCTGCAGACAAACAGGAGTCTGACTGTTGATACTCACTCTGACATGTATTTAACTATTCACCACATTCATACTTGATCCCTTTGAATAAAGCTGCGGTCTTTGATGTAACGTGAGCCAGACGGTTATGTTTACTCCACACACATCGTGACTGTATTCAAATACAAGCTGGAGGTCCAGTGTTTGGTGAGATTACATGACAGCAGGAACACACAATTCAATCATGTTCGTCAACACATTTATCGATCCGGGCTCACTGACACCAGAAGGTCGTCAGAGGAGACGGACATAATCCATCATGGTTTCAGTTATCTGTTTCCTACGATGCCGAGCTATCTTCAGCATCTCTTTAAATCACCGAGCGTCCAACACTGAAGGGATTAACTTTATTATAACTTTACTAGAAATGTATTGTTTTGGTGACGAGTATCCAGGTCTGTTCAGAAGAGGAGTCTCTCTAACAGACAGACGAGATGTAGATCCAGAGACAAGTAGAATCACTTTATGGGGAGACAGAGCTACAGTTTAGGTAAATAAGAAATGAAGTATAATAAAAAGTACATTGAATTAATACAGTGTTATACAAGTATCAGGCAAAGTAAAACAAATAGGAATGGAGTATTTTATTCTATGAAATGTTATCACATTTACTAGCAGTTTACAACATTATCAGCTGCTGCTAGACCGTATATGTAATCGACCACATGCATCCCTCTGATCATACAAACGACCGCCTCGTGCTCATATTTCACGTGTCTTCATTGAACTGACTCGAGCTGCTAACCGCTGCGGTCAAGAGGCCGCTCTGTGATTTATAAGCGATCCGACTGCTGTGGCCTGATAACCTCCGAGTCTCTGAGGAGGTGATTCAAGGCCACAGCGGGCCCTGCTGTGTGGATTGATTCTCACTTTCAACATGATGGACGGAGCAGTAAAAGTTCTGCAAAACTACTCTGCTGCAGGCCAGATAAGACACGTCCAAGAAGATAAATGGAATATGCAACTATATGCTTTTGTCTTTTTTCACCTTTTTTCCGTCCAGCTGCTTCTGTGATAATGTTCCGACTCTGACGTGTATTTATTGTACAGCAGCACTAATATATCATGTTAGGTCTGCAGGGTGAAGAGAGGACACGCAGCTCTTAGCTTCCTGGTTTAGATCATATTATACAAGCAGCTCCTCGTGAGGCCAAACGCTCCTACTGTTGGACGGAGGTGTGACGGCAGGATCTTCATCTGAGGACGATGAGGGAATGAGACGCAGCTACAAACAATGACGTCTTATTAAAAGAGATTAAAGCTACGACTATTTAATGGATTATTCTCATTATTTACATCTCGTATGTGAGATGTGTCACAAAGCCTGACGTTGTTCCTGGAGGGTTTTAAGAGTTTGCTAAAGCAACGACTTTCCCGTTGCTTTAGGGGCTTTTGGTCAGTGCTGTCGGCAACACTGAGCTGTTTAAATCTAAATCTAGTGTCCTCTTCCTGCTTTCTGCAATGTCACCAATCTATGTTTTAATTCATGTATTTACTACGTTATATATATATATATATATCTTGGACATTAAAAAAAGAAACATGGGGTGAGGATGAT
>JAVDOI010000241.1:160000-172997 GCA_032191485.1 Leptoclinus maculatus | reverse complement strand
TCTCTCTCTGTCTCTCTGTCTCTCTCTCTGTCTGTCTCTCTCTCTCTCTCTCTCTCCTCGTCTCTCCTCGTGTGTCACGGTGTGAACATCTCACTGAGTCAGGAAACTTGTCAGAATGTCCATATTTGATTGGCTGAGCTGCATCACGTGATGTGATTCACAACGCATTGGTCGGTGTTTTTCCTGCGCAGCTGAAGAAGTGCCGTAAATGCTGGAATAATTCTGCTGCATAAAAAATGCCCTTCAAAATAAAATGACAAATTATTATTATTATTTTTATTTTTTTTGTCAGGCAAAGGCCCGCGGCCCACTGAAAACAGGCCCGCCATCCACTTTTGGGTTGCGACCCACCAGTTGAGAATCACTGGTCTAATGGACCTTATGGTATCTAAATGAAGTCTCTGACCCGTCTGACGAATCTAAAAATGTCTTCTTACCGTCATGCTTCATCTTGAGAGTTTGGACAACAAATACAAATGCAATTATAAAGTCATTAAGACAATGAAGAGGGAGAGTCAGAGCTCAAGTAAACAGCATTCTAATTATGTTAATGTGATGGACTTGTTAATCAGACTAAACATAAATACTGTGTGGAGCTCAGTGATCATTTCGTCATCAACAGATACCATTTGGAATAATTACAACTTTTTTATAGACTGGTGGCTCTTCAAGATGTTTTGATGCTGGTGATTTTATTTAAACATCCATCATCCAATTCATTTATTTCATGTTGATCAACTAAATAACAAATGTCTTCATCTCAAATACGTTCAAATGTTTCTGTATGTTTATAATGAATCTGCTGTTGTAGAATCGTTGTATTCAAACATATTTCTGAGAATCTAATATCTGGCCATGTGGGGATTTACAAAAAGATGAATTCATGGTTGTGTGTTGAATAAAACATACAGTTTGAAATCATCACACAAGATAAAGAGTTGAACTTTTTACTTGTTTCTGAATCTCATTCCAAGCAGAGGATAATAATAAAGTGTATTTATTCTCATCATATTCAGAATTATAATGCAGCTCTGTGAATATGAGGGATGTGAGTGCAGCAGGTACTTTTACTCCAGAGCCTCTTCTACAGTTTTCTTGTGGAAAGATTGTGAAGGAGCTCAGCTTTGTTAAAAAAGAACATCCATAAATGATCATTTGATTAAAGACACTATTCATATGTTTGTGAATAAACCTGAAAGTCACATGTGGCCATAAAACATGCATGAAAACTAGTAAACAAGCTGAAATAGTTGGCGTGCAGTAATGAATAAATAGTTAGCATCAACGCTAGAAATAATACTGTCATAGTTTATGTAGTTTTTTCTTTTTTAACTTCCTGTATACAGCGAGAATGAGAGTGTGTGGCGTCGTGATCACATCGCTCCTTCACTAGAACTAGAAGCACTTTTTGAAGTGTTACTTTACATCCACGTTAAAGCCACTCGAGGTGAACACAATGGGAAGGTGACAGGTGGAGGTGAGGACGGGGCTCTTGAGCTAATATGACGGGATGGGGGTGGGGGGGGGGGGGGGGGCGTTCACAGGTGAAAGTACTCAAGCTGAGGGCGAGGGGCTCTTGTGGTTTTCACAGCTTTTAAGAGAAGAGACCTGCTTCAGTGAATCCATGAGACCCAGCAGAAACCTGCTGTCTGATGACCACCATCACCGCTATGACCACCATGACCACCATCACCGCCATGACCACCATGACCACCATCACCACCATGACCACCATCACCGCCATGACCACCATGACCACCATCACCGCCATGACCACCATCACCACCATGACCACCATCACCGCCATGACCACCATCACCGCCATGACCACCATGACCACCATCACCACCATGACCACCATCACCGCCATGACCACCATCACCACCATGACCACCATCACCGCCATGACCACCATGACCACCATCACCGCCATGACCACCATGACCACCATCACCGCCATGACTAACATGACCACCATGACCAACATGACCACCATGACTAACATGACCACCATCACCGCTATGACCACCATGACTAACATGACCACCATCACCGCCATGACCACCATGACCACCATCACCGCCATGACCACCATCACCGCCATGACCGCCATGACCAACATGACCACCATGACCAACATGACCACCATGACCAACATGACCACCATGATTAACATGACCACCATGACTAACATGACCACCATGACTAACATGACCACCATCACCGCCATGACCACCATGACCAACATGACCACCATGACTAACATGACCACCATGACTAACATGACCACCATGACTAACATGACCACCATCACCGCTATGACCACCATGACCACCATGACTAACATGACCACCATCACCGCTATGACCACCATCACCGCTATGACCACCATGACTAACATGACCACCATGACTAACATGACCACCATCACCGCTATGACCACCATGACTAACATGACCACCATGACCAACATGACCACCATCACCGCCATGACCACCATGACTAACATGACCACCATGACCACCATGACTAACATGACCACCATCACCGCCATGACCACCATGACTAACATGACCACCATGACCAACATGACCACCATGACTAACATGACCACCATCACCGCTATGACCACCATGACTAACATCACCACTATGACCACCATGAACACCATCACCGCCATGACCACCATGACCACCATGACCACCATCACCGCCATGACCACCATGACTAACATCACCACTATGACCGCCATGACCACCATGACTAACATGACCACCATGACTAACATGACCACCATGACTAACATGACCACCATGACCACCATGACTAACATGACCACCATGACTAACATGACCACCATCACCGCTATGACCACCATGACTAACATGACCACCATGACCACCATGACTAACATGACCACCATGACTAACATGACCGCCATCACCGCCATGACCACCATGACTAACATGACCACCATGACCACCATGACTAACATGACCACCATCACCACTATGACCACCATGACCACCATGACCACCATGACCAACATCACCACCATCACCACTATGACCACCATGACCACCATGACCAACATGACCAACATGACCAACATCACCACCATCACCACCATGACCACAACACAGTTTGAGGCTTATTTTACTGTAGTTTTGTTCCATAATATTTACTAATTTGTAGTTATTTGAATTCCAAACCACAACCTTTTCCGAACGTGGTTTTGTTGCCTAACCCTGAAGTTGTTTTGTTCCCTTGTTGTAGGTTCAGTTTGGCCGTCTGAAGCATTACAATGTATTTAACATTACGACCATTCAATTGGCTGATGACACACACACACACACACACACACACACACACACACACACACACACACACACACACACACACACACACACACACACAGACACACACACACACAGAGACACACGCACCTCCACAGCTCTGAGCTGCTGAAAGGGCAGAATTTATAGACACACAATGAGCAGTCAGTGTTTAAGTAATTGCTCCGACTAGATTGCCGGATCCTTTAGCTAATAGATCGGGGCACTTAGTATTGACTGAAGCTGTTTAGCATGCATGCTAATATTTCAGGCTTTAAGTATTCTGTCCAGAAACTGTCCGGGCGAGCGTCTAATCACTGAGGTGCTTAGAGTTCAGCCTGCTAAATTACACGTTTAACATTGACATTGGTGTTTAGCATGCAGTCAAATAAATGGCTAATTTACGAGCCTGACTAATGACTGATGTGTTTAGCATGCGGGCTAATGAGGAATGTATTTAGCATGCAGGCTAATTAGAGAGCTGCAGGCTGATTAGTATTGCTCCAAAGAGAGACGCTGCTGTTTGCTGTTTACTCACGTCATTCTCAGCTGCCTAACACACACACACACACACACACACACACACACACACACACACACACACACACACACACACACACACACACAGACAGTCTGCATGTGGATAGCATATGTTTTAAACGTAAGACTGAAACACGCATCATTAAATTCTCTCCTCTTTGATAAGTGCTTCTATAATCACATGTAGAAAGAAGGATTTTACTTTCTTCTCTGTCCCATGAGAGGACTCTAGAGCAGAGGTCTTCAACAGGGGGTCTGCGACCCCTAGGGGGTCCGCGGAGGTACTGCAGGGGGTCCGCGAAATTTTTGGTTGATTAGACAATTTTTCCAAACATGAATCTTTCCATTATTTTAATAGTTCAGCATTGTATGCATGATAACAGGTATGTTTATGCATAGCAGTGGCACTAATAGGCCATCACTCATTTTCGTTTCCACATTTATGTTTAAAATAAAAATGTCAATTTGAATAGCTTGTATGCATGATTATCAGACAACGTGCCGTCTGACACTCCACCACGTAACAGACAACGTGCCGTCTGACACTCCACCACGGGCTTAGCAGGAAAACCAACAGCAGCACACACGCTACACACTCTCCACGCAGCGTTTAGGTAGCTACTTCCTACTGATTCAAACAGGGCTAAAGGTCTATTTATAGCCGCAGATATGAGACCTACTCTGAGTGATAAACCAGGCTGTATGAACATGCTTAATGATATTGAGCCCCGTGACACTACTCATTCACGAGCACATTTCTCCAGACCATAATTCCTGCTTTGTAAAAGAAAACAAAAACCCAAACAGAGAATCAAATTTACGAAGCTCCCGCTGTTGCTCTGACAACAGACGGCCGGACGTCGTGGACTACACAAAGCTAGCTGACTGTACGACACAAATAGGCCGATGTCATTAATCTAGCATCTCAGAAAGCAACGGCAGTGCAGCGGATCTCTGGCCTCCTCCAAAGATCAGAGAGAGTGTGACCTTCTTTCACAGAAGCACAACAGCAGCCCACGTGTTAAAGACTAAACAGGAGTTGCTGCAGCTTCCTGTACACAAATGAATCCATCATTGTTCAAAGTCAAAAAGAACACACTTTATGATGGCATTTCTGCTTTTTTGCTGTATTGAACTGTGGCATACCGAACCGTGGCACCACTGTATCGTATTGAACAGAACCGAGAATTTTGTGAACTGTTACACCCCTACCCATAATAGTTTATAACAGTACCTGAGCAGGTAGTGAACAGAGTACCTGAGCAGGTAGTGAACAGAGTACCTGGGCAGGTAGTGAGCAGAGTACCTGAACAGGTAGTGAACAGAGTACCTGAGCAGGTAGTGAACAGAGTACCTGAACAGGTAGTGAACAGAGTACCTGAACAGGTAGTGAACAGAGTACCTGAACAGGTAGTGAACAGAGTACCTGAACAGGTAGTGAACAGAGTACCTGAGCAGGTAGAGAACAGAGTACCTGAACAGGTAGAGAACAGAGTACCTGAACAGGTAGTGAACAGAGTACCTGAACAGGTAGTGAACAGAGTACCTGAACAGGTAGTGAACAGAGTACCTGAACAGGTAGAGAACAGAGTACCTGAACAGGTAGAGAACAGAGTACCTGAACAGGTAGTGAACAGAGTATCTGAACAGGTAGTGAACAGAGTACCTGAACAGGTAGTGAACAGAGTACCTGAACAGGTAGAGAACAGAGTACCTGAACAGGTAGTGAACAGAGTACCTGAACAGGTAGTGAACAGAGTACCTGAACAGGTAGTGAACAGAGTACCTGAACAGGTAGTGAACAGAGTACCTGAACAGGTAGTGAACAGAGTACCTGAACAGGTAGAGAACAGAGTACCTGAACAGGTAGAGAACAGAGTACCTGAACAGGTAGAGAACAGAGTACCTGAACAGGTAGAGAACAGAGTACCTGAACAGGTAGAGAACAGAGTACCTGAACAGGTAGAGAACAGAGTACCTGAACAGGTAGTGAACAGAGTACCTGAACGGCACTAATAGGCCATCACAGAGTACCTGAACGGGTAGAGAACAGAGTACCTGAACGGGTAGTGAACAGAGTACCTGAACGGGTAGTGAACAGAGTACCTGAGCAGGTAGTGAACAGAGTACCTGAACGGGTAGTGAACAGAGTACCTGAACGGGTAGTGAACAGAGTATCTGAACGGGTAGTGTACAGAGTACCTGAACGGGTAGTGAACAGAGTACCTGAACGGGTAGTGAACAGAGTACCTGAACAGGTAGAGAACAGAGTACCTGAGCAGGTAGAGAACAGAGTACCTGAACAGGTAGTGAACAGAGTACCTGAACAGGTAGTGAACAGAGTACCTGAGCAGGTAGTGAACAGAGTACCTGAGCAGGTAGTGAACAGAGTACCTGAACAGATAGAGAACAGAGTACCTGAACAGGTAGTGAACAGAGTACCTGAGCAGGTAGAGAACAGAGTACCTGAGCAGGTAGTGAACAGAGTACCTGAACAGGTAGTGAACAGAGTACCTGAACAGGTAGTGAACAGAGTACCTGAGCAGGTAGTGAACAGAGTACCTGAACAGGTAGAGAACAGAGTACCTGAGCAGGTAGTGAACAGAGTACCTGAGCAGGTAGTGAACAGAGTACCTGAACAGGTAGTGAACAGAGTACCTGAACAGGTAGTGAACAGAGTACCTGAACAGGTAGTGAACAGAGTACCTGAACAGGTAGTGAACAGAGTACCTGAACAGGTAGTGAACAGAGTACCTGAACAGGTAGTGAACAGAGTACCTGAACAGGTAGTGAACAGAGTACCTGAACAGGTAGTGAACAGAGTACCTGAGCAGGTAGTGAACAGAGTGCCTGAACAGGTAGTGAACAGAGTGCCTGAGCAAAAAGGCCAAAGCGAGAGGACAGAAGAGAGAAAATCAGGTAAATTGATGCTCGGTCAGACAGAAGAGTGACAG
Source organism: Leptoclinus maculatus (assembly GCA_032191485.1). Lineage (NCBI taxonomy): Eukaryota > Metazoa > Chordata > Actinopteri > Perciformes > Stichaeidae > Leptoclinus > Leptoclinus maculatus. The sequence goes on along the minus strand of JAVDOI010000241.1, from coordinate 166,168 downwards.
TGTTTCAGACTCTCTCCTCCCCCGTCAGTAATAATTAAAGGGGGAGTGAAAGCTGAGAGCAGTGCAACTAAGCACTTTGACTATCCTCAAATTCACACATACACACACTTTCTACATGCAAGCAGACAGAAACTGGTGTGCAGATTTGAGTTGAGCTGCAGTGCAGCATGACTTCCTCGAACCAGCTCGTCGACTCATCGTAGCTCAGTCTCCTCCTCTCCTCCTCTCCTCCTCTCCTTCCTGTCCTCCCGCTCCTCTTCTCCTCTCCTCCCTCTCCTCCCTCTCTCCCTCTCCTCCTCTCCTCCCTCTCTCCCTCTCCTCCTCACCTCCCTCTCCTCTTCTCCGCTCCTCCTATCCTCCTCTCCTCCCTCTCCTCCCTCTCTCCCTCTCCTCCTCTCCTCCCTCTCCCTGTCTCCTCCGTCTGTCGCCTCACTGAAAAGGTGTTAGCAGCTGCAGTGGCCTCGTAATTAAATGGGTGTTTTTCTTAAAGCATCTTTTCTTCAGAATCATGGAATGCAATCAACATAATTCAAAACACACTTGAGCATTTCATGACACTCCATCTGATGGAAAACATCTGCTCTCTGCAGCATCAACACATCTCCAAACACACTCCTGAAGTCCTGAGCTGAGCCTCAGAGCTGTGACGTACTGCAGGAGACAGTTAGGGTTCAGGACTCTGATACCGGAGACCAGGGTCTGCATCCTGATGGTAGCTTTGGAAACACATTCATCAAACCATGAAGCTTCTTTCAATATTGAACCAAGAGCGAGATCTCTCCTGAACCTTATCACAGAGCTGTCAGAGTGGAATCATTGAAATACTAGAGAGGAATAAACTGAGCTTATTTCTGTCTTTAAGGAGTTTGTCTTTCTGAGGACAGAAGGTGTTCTGCACTTTGTGAAAGCCCTCGAGGGACATTTGAGGTTTGTGATTTGGGCTCTGCAAATAATACTGACTTGACAACATTGGACGTCTATGATGTCAGTGAACAGTCAACATTAAGGTCGGTTATTGGACGTGAACATGAGGAGACAGAACTGAGTGTCTCAAGGTGTTCAGAGCTTAATCTGGGCGCGAGCGAGCCCCATTTGGGGTTCTAGTGGTACCGAGCGGTACCGTAGAAAGCAATTTTCAGAAGCAAATATAATAATCCTACAAACATGTTGCATACCGGCTTAACGAAGAAATTCTGATCAACTGAATCATGTAAAACATTTTACACACTGAAAACACAATTAAACACGAACTAATACAAGCTACAAGAAGAGCTACCACAATATCACGTATTCTTTGAGCAATTGAACAATTTGAGCTGTGTGCCATCTTCATTTGCTATTAACCAGTAACATATACACAATATTTACACATCTCAGCAAATTTCACCAGTGTTAGTGTTATTATTCCATTGAAATTATTCAAATAGACCTTGTAGTTAGAGAGATAAGCCCCTTTGAGTATGGGTATAGTATTTTCGAGCAGAGGCCTAAAAATAGGGCTAGGGTCCAAGAGGTAATGCTGATATTTTAGTACTTTTAATAAATTGAGTTTTACTTTAACATAGTTGTTCTATATTGTTGTATCACAGCTAAGAAAAGATTTGAATACTGAAGACTACTACAGAATATGTGACTGAGATTCACCTACAGGGTCACACACACACACACACACACACACACACACACACACACACACACACACACACACACAGGTGGAGGAACATGTGTGTGATAATTAACCTTCAGGTGGATCACAGAGTGTGTTCTCATTAACCGTATGGCTGAGCAGAACATTTAAATGGGAACATTCTGGATTATTAGTTTCTGTTCTAGTTCAGAGATGAAGCTCCGGTTCCTGTGTGTGACAGGTCTCTGAGAGGAGAGTCTGGATCCATGTTCTGAGGTAGAGGAGGAGTCTGAGGATGAAGAAGGGCTTCATGGAGTCCCAGCTGGAGCTTCTGTGGGCTGAACGCTGGATTACGTGCACAGTGTTCGTTTGTTGTGTTGTTGGTGTAGAGAAAAGCTCCCAGGTCCTGAAGCTCTTAGGTCCTAAGTCTAAGTTCTAACCTTCACGTAACATCACTTCTGTAGTTATTTTAACACAAATCATTTTTAAAAAGATGTGATGTGATAGTTCTGCTGGAGAACTTGTATGAGGACATGTCTTCATGGAGGTCATAATTCCTGGTTGGCTGCCCGTCCGTCCAGCTTCTCTCCTTAAGGCCTCAGTACTTCCTGCAGACATCGTGGTTCGATACAGGATCGGGATTCTGAGCCGAGTCTCCTCATGTTAACAAGGAGCAGCTCCTCCAAATAGCTGCTGCCGGTAATTGTACACACAGAGCAATACTTTTGTATTCCTTTCATCTCCCTTCAGCACCAATCATTGGACACAAACACACCCATCAGCTATTTAGAGTGGCTGGCACTTCAAAACCAGAAAAGGAAGTCTTTCTCCCGATAATCACGTCTCTCATGAAGTATTGTTTCACAGTATGAGGAAGTATTTCTGAGTGTTTGTCTCTCATGAAGTATTGTTTCACAGTATGAGGAAGTATTTCTGAGTGTTTGTCTCTCATGAAGTATTGTTTCACAGTATGAGGAAGTATTTCTGAGTGTTTATCTCTTATGAAATATTGTTTCACAGTATGAGGAAGTATTTCTGAGTGTTTATCTCTTATGAAGTATTGTTTCACAGTATTTCTGAGTATTTTTCTCTTATGAAGTATTTCTGAGTGATGGAGGAGCTGGTCTGGTCCAGACTAAAGCTCATTGGTGGTAAATGATGGCAGAGGAACAGGACTGTAGTGGATCAGCAGTCTTTCCGCATACTAATGAGTCAAAGATTAAAGACAAAACAGCAGATGAACACAAGTTGTTGGCTTTTGGAGACGGAGACGTCAGAGAGAATAAGCTTCTCCCTGCTGAGTGTTTACCTGCAGGATGATGGGGGTGGTGGGGGGAGGGGTGGGTGGGTGGGTAATCCTCAGTCCATTTCCTGTTGAGGGTAGAGAGAAAACAAGCTCTTTGATCAGTCGAGGCAAAGCTAAGCTCACACCTCGACACTACGACGCGTAGTCACGTTCCACAGAAGAATAACATCAGGAAGGGTTAGTTAGTTTATAGATAAACATCAGGAAGGGTTAGTTAGTTTATAGATAAACATCAGGAAGGGTTAGTTAGTTTACATAAAAACATCAGGAAGGGTTAGTTAGTTTATAGATAAACATCAGGAAGGGTTAGTTAGTTTACATAAAAACATCAGGAAGGGTTAGTTAGTTTATAGATAAACATCAGGAAGGGTTAGTTAGTTTACATAAAAACATCAGGAAGGGTTAGTTAGTTTATAGATAAACATCAGGAAGGGTTAGTTAGTTTACATAAAAACATCAGGAAGGGTTAGTTAGTTTATAGATAAACATCAGGAAGGGTTAGTTAGTTTACATAAAAACATCAGGAAGGGTTAGTTAGTTTATAGATAAACATCAGGAAGGTTTAGTTAGTTTATAGATAAACATCAGGAAGGGTTAGTTAGTTTACATAAAAACATCAGGAAGAGTTAGTTAGTTTATAGATAAACATCAGGAAGGGTTAGTTAGTTTACATATAAACATCAGGAAGGGTTAGTTAGTTTACATAAAAACACCAGGAAGGGTTAGTTAGTTTATAGATAAACATCAGGAACGGTTAGTTAGTTTATAGATAAACATCAGGAAGGTTTAGTTAGTTTATAGATAAACATCAGGAAGGGTTAGTTAGTTTATAGATAAACATCAGGAAGGTTTAGTTAGTTTATAGATAAACATCAGGAAGGGTTAGTTAGTTTATAGATAAACATCAGGAAGGGTTAGTTAGTTCATAGATAAACATCAGGAAGGGTTAGTTAGTTTATAGATAAACATCAGGAAGGGTTAGTTAGTTTATAGATAAACATCAGGAAGGTTTAGTTAGTTTGTAGATAAACATCAGGAAGGGTTAGTTAGTTTATAGATAAACATCAGGAAGGGTTAGTTAGTTTACATAAAAACATCAGGAAGGGTTAGTTAGTTTATAGATAAACATCAGGAAGGGTTAGTTAGTTTACAGATAAACATCAGGAAGGTTTAGTTAGTTTATAGATAAACATCAGGAAGGGTTAGTTAGTTTATAGATAAACATCAGGAAGGGTTAGTTAGTTTATAGATAAACATCAGGAAGGGTTAGTTAGTTTATAGATAAACATCAGGAAGGGTTAGTTAGTTTGTAGATAAACATCAGGAAGGGTTAGTTAGTTTATAGATAAACATCAGGAAGGGTTAGTTAGTTTACATAAAAACATCAGGAAGGGTTAGTTAGTTTATAGATAAACATCAGGAAGGGTTAGTTAGTTTACATAAAAACATCAGGAAGGGTTAGTTAGTTTATAGATAAACATCAGGAAGGTTTAGTTAGTTTATAGATAAACATCAGGAAGGGTTAGTTAGTTTACATAAAAACATCAGGAAGAGTTAGTTAGTTTATAGATAAACATCAGGAAGGGTTAGTTAGTTTACATATAAACATCAGGAAGGGTTAGTTAGTTTACATAAAAACACCAGGAAGGGTTAGTTAGTTTATAGATAAACATCAGGAAGGGTTAGTTAGTTCATAGATAAACATCAGGAAGGGTTAGTTAGTTTATAGATAAACATCAGGAAGGGTTAGTTAGTTTATAGATAAACATCAGGAAGGTTTAGTTAGTTTGTAGATAAACATCAGGAAGGGTTAGTTAGTTTATAGATAAACATCAGGAAGGGTTAGTTAGTTTACATAAAAACATCAGGAAGGGTTAGTTAGTTTATAGATAAACATCAGGAAGGGTTAGTTAGTTTACAGATAAACATCAGGAAGGTTTAGTTAGTTTATAGATAAACATCAGGAAGGGTTAGTTAGTTTATAGATAAACATCAGGAAGGGTTAGTTAGTTTATAGATAAACATCAGGAAGGGTTAGTTAGTTTATAGATAAACATCAGGAAGGGTTAGTTAGTTTGTAGATAAACATCAGGAAGGGTTAGTTAGTTTATAGATAAACATCAGGAAGGGTTAGTTAGTTTACATAAAAACATCAGGAAGGGTTAGTTAGTTTATAGATAAACATCAGGAAGGGTTAGTTAGTTTACATAAAAACATCAGGAAGGGTTAGTTAGTTTATAGATAAACATCAGGAAGGTTTAGTTAGTTTATAGATAAACATCAGGAAGGGTTAGTTAGTTTACATAAAAACATCAGGAAGAGTTAGTTAGTTTATAGATAAACATCAGGAAGGGTTAGTTAGTTTACATATAAACATCAGGAAGGGTTAGTTAGTTTACATAAAAACACCAGGAAGGGTTAGTTAGTTTATAGATAAACATCAGGAAGGGTTAGTTAGTTTACATAAAAACATCAGGAAGGTTTAGTTAGTTTATAGATAAACATCAGGAAGGTTTAGTTAGTTTATAGATAAACATCAGGAAGGGTTAGTTAGTTTATAGATAAACATCAGGAACGGTTAGTTAGTTTATAGATAAACATCAGGAAGGTTTAGTTAGTTTATAGATAAACATCAGGAAGGGTTAGTTAGTTTATAGATAAACATCAGGAAGGTTTAGTTAGTTTATAGATAAACATCAGGAAGGGTTAGTTAGTTTATAGATAAACATCAGGAAGGGTTAGTTAGTTCATAGATAAACATCAGGAAGGGTTAGTTAGTTTATAGATAAACATCAGGAAGGGTTAGTTAGTTTATAGATAAACATCAGGAAGGTTTAGTTAGTTTGTAGATAAACATCAGGAAGGGTTAGTTAGTTTATAGATAAACATCAGGAAGGGTTAGTTAGTTTACATAAAAACATCAGGAAGGGTTAGTTAGTTTATAGATAAACATCAGGAAGGGTTAGTTAGTTTACAGATAAACATCAGGAAGGTTTAGTTAGTTTATAGATAAACATCAGGAAGGGTTAGTTAGTTTATAGATAAACATCAGGAAGGGTTAGTTAGTTTATAGATAAACATCAGGAAGGGTTAGTTAGTTTATAGATAAACATCAGGAAGGGTTAGTTAGTTTGTAGATAAACATCAGGAAGGGTTAGTTAGTTTATAGATAAACATCAGGAAGGGTTAGTTAGTTTACATAAAAACATCAGGAAGGGTTAGTTAGTTTATAGAT
>JAVDOI010000241.1:132500-155000 GCA_032191485.1 Leptoclinus maculatus | reverse complement strand
CAAGAGAAGAGCCGAGGGTCGAGGAGATGAGGAGGAAACAAGAGAGGAGCCGAGGGTCGAGGAGATGAGGAGGAAACAAGAGAAGAGCCGAGGGTCGAGGAGATGAGGAGGAAACAAGAGAAGAGCCGAGGGTCGAGGAGATGAGGAGGAAACAAGAGAGGAGCCGAGGGTCGAGGAGATGAGGAGGAAACAAGAGAGGAGCCGAGGGTCGAGGAGATGAGGAGGAAACAAGAGAGGAGCCGAGGGTCGAGGAGATGAGGAGGAAACAAGAGAAGAGCCGAGGGTCGAGGAGATGAGGAGGAAACAAGAGAGGAGCCGAGGGTCTAGGAGATGAGGAGGAAACAAGAGAGGAGCCGAGGGTCGAGGAGATGAGGAGGAAACAAGAGAGGAGCCGAGGGTCGAGGAGATGAGGAGGAAACAAGAGAAGAGCCGAGGGTCGAGGAGATGAGGAGGAAACAAGAGAGGAGCCGAGGGTCGAGGAGATGAGGAGGAAACAAGAGAGGAGCCGAGGGTCGAGGAGATGAGGAGGAAACAAGAGAAGAGCCGAGGGTCGAGGAGATGAGGAGGAAACAAGAGAAGAGCCGAGGGTCGAGGAGATGAGGAGGAAACAAGAGAGGAGCCGAGGGTCGAGGAGATGAGGAGGAAACAAGAGAAGAGCCGAGGGTCGAGGAGATGAGGAGGAAACAAGAGAAGAGCCGAGGGTCGAGGAGATGAGGAGGAAACAAGAGAAGAGCCGAGGGTCGAGGAGATGAGGAGGAAACAAGAGAAGAGCCGAGGGTCGAGGAGATGAGGAGGAAACAAGAGAGGAGCCGAGGGTCGAGGAGATGAGGAGGAAACAAGAGAGAAGTGAAGAGGAGATGAGGAGGAAACAAGAGAGGAGCCGAGGGTCGAGGAGATGAGGAGGAAACAAGAGAGGAGCCGAGGGTCGAGGAGATGAGGAGGAAACAAGAGAAGAGCCGAGGGTCGAGGAGATGAGGAGGAAACAAGAGAGGAGCCGAGGGTCGAGGAGATGAGGAGGAAACAAGAGAGGAGCCGAGGGTCGAGGAGATGAGGAGGAAACAAGAGAAGAGCCGAGGGTCGAGGAGATGAGGAGGAAACAAGAGAAGAGCCGAGGGTCGAGGAGATGAGGAGGAAACAAGAGAAGAGCCGAGGGTCGAGGAGATGAGGAGGAAACAAGAGAAGAGCCGAGGGTCGAGGAGATGAGGAGGAAACAAGAGAGGAGCCGAGGGTCGAGGAGATGAGGAGGAAACAAGAGAGAAGTGAAGAGGAGATGAGGAGGAAACAAGAGAGGAGCCGAGGGTCGAGGAGATGAGGAGGAAACAAGAGAGGAGCCGAGGGTCGAGGAGATGAGGAGGAAACAAGAGAAGAGCCGAGGGTCGAGGAGATGAGGAGGAAACAAGAGAGGAGCCGAGGGTCGAGGAGATGAGGAGGAAACAAGAGAGGAGCCGAGGGTCGAGGAGATGAGGAGGAAACAAGAGAAGAGCCGAGGGTCGAGGAGATGAGGAGGAAACAAGAGAAGAGCCGAGGGTCGAGGAGATGAGGAGGAAACAAGAGAGGAGCCGAGGGTCGAGGAGATGAGGAGGAAACAAGAGAGGAGCCGAGGGTCGAGGAGATGAGGAGGAAACAAGAGAGGAGCCGAGGGTCGAGGAGATGAGGAGGAAACAAGAGAGGAGCCGAGGGTCGAGGAGATGAGGAGGAAACAAGAGAGGAGCCGAGGGTCGAGGAGATGAGGAGGAAACAAGAGAAGAGCCGAGGGTCTAGGAGATGAGGAGGAAACAAGAGAGGAGCCGAGGGTCGAGGAGATGAGGAGGAAACAAGAGAGGAGCCGAGGGTCGAGGAGATGAGGACGAAACAAGAGAGGAGCCGAGGGTCGAGGAGATGAGGAGGAAACAAGAGAGGAGAGAGGTGAAGACGCTCACTTTGTCAAAGTCTCAATAAAACGTGAGCTTGAACCGAACAAATATTCTCTAAGAGACAACAAACGCTTCAACTGATAACAGTGTTGATTCAACAGAAATCTACTGACACTTCCACTGCTATGACTCTTAACATGACAGTTCACCTGCTTTCATCTCGTACAACTCTCACAGACCTGGACTGAGATCAGCGGGTCGGCGGTTCGATCCCCAGCTCCTCTAAGTGCTGATGTGTAAATTATTAAAGATCTGAAGTGGAACCTTGTTCATCAGAACTCTTCTGAAGTCTTCATCTGGTGTCAGCGGTGTGAACCTCCACTCAGAACCAGGACCAGTAGAACCAGGACCAGGAGCACCACATCACCAGCTTCACCACTTCAGATCCTTTCTATAAAGGCAAATCACTGTTGAAATCCGAGAGCGCAAATGAGATCCACGCTCGCGCACAAATCAAACAGCCGCGCCCGTATTTTACTTTGACGAGCGCTTTTACATCACTCCGCGAGCAAAATTCACTCTCGCTCGCGAGTCTTTTTCCTGCTCGCTCGCGAGTAGTTTTTCATTTGACAGTAAGTGGGCGGAGCCAGTCTCCATTGTATCTCTACATCTAATTGGTCACAATCCTGGTCTTTGGATAGACCTGATATCACTCTGACTCAGACCTAGGTCTGTTAGAGGTGGTTTTCAATCCGCCACTAAACACTACTGTACTCCACTACATCTCAGAATGTTCTACATTTGTCTGACAGGTTTTGTAAACTTTTCAGACTGTAGAGGCTGATGAAATACAAATTATGTTAATAGCGTTGTTAAATACAATAATAAAAAATGTGTTAAAGTCAAGTTGCTCAGATTGGTTTACATTCACTCATCATTCTATTACAGACAATGTGTGTTTGATAGTCAAACAGCTCAAAGAAACTCTTGATATTAATTGATTAAAACATGATGCGATCATATTTAATCATACTGTTGTGTTTACAGAGGAGATATAATGTAGTTGTATAATATGAGCAACAATTTGGACCCGCTCAAGGATCTAGAGCCAAGATTAGGGACCACTGTTTGTATATTATCTGTTTGTATATTAACTGTTTGTATATTATCTGTTTGTATATTAACTGTTTGTATATTATCTGTTTGTATATTAACTGTTTGTATATTATCTGTTTGTATATTAACTGTTTGTATATTATCTGTTTGTATATTAACTGTTTGTATATTATCTGTTTGTATATTAACTGTTTGTATATTATCTGTTTGTATATTAACTGTTTGTATATTATCTGTTTGCCAAACTTAAATCACTTACAGTAGTTAGTGGATGAAAAAGTATTCAGATCCTTCACAGTAAACGTACTAATACCATACTGATGAAACAATCCACGACGAGTAAAATACCTGCATTCAAAACCTCAGTCAAGTATGTTATTATCAGCAAAATGTACTTTAAGTGCAGAAAGTAAAAGTACCCGTGCAGTAAAATGTACATTATTTACCTCTGACCTGTAGTGCAATCTGAAGATCTCCCCCTAGGTCTGAGTCAGAGTGATATCAGGTCTATCCAAAGACCAGGATTGTAACCAATTAGATGTAGAGATACAATGGAGACTGGCTCCGCCCACTGATGTGAAAGCGCTCGTCAAAGTAAAATACGCGCGCGGCTGTTTGATTTGTGCGCACACGTGGATCTCATTTGCGCTCTCGGATTTTGACAGTGATTTGCCTTCATACCTTTGATGCTCTCGGATGATTTCACCTCCTTTTAGAGCTTAAACTTTACACTTGACACTTCAACTAAATTCACTGCTTAATCTGACTCTTCAACTTCTTTCAGTCACTTTAACTTCTTCAGCCTCTTTCTCTTCCCGTATTCTTTAACTGGACCGTAACTCTCCACATTAACCAACACTTCACACCCCTTCAGGTCTTAGGTCTTCACCTTTGAACTAAAAAAGAACTTCAGCTCTTTCAGCGTTTCTTTAACCTCTTTCTCTAAAAGTTATGTTATTTTGACTGCCACTTTAATTTCGATTCCAAATATTTCCTCTGTAAATTATTTCTTTACTTTTCTCCAGATGTTTTGTGGTCTCTTATATTGCTTCAGCTTCGGGGTTCGTCAGATGTTAAAAAGCAAGATTTCCAGAAAAAGGCTATTTGATTTGTATTTTAATGGTGTTAGCACTGGGATTAGCATTAGCACTGGGATTAGGATTAGTATTAGCATGTTGCTACATGATGCAGCTTCATGTATCTCTGTTGTCTTTCTGACTGAAGGAGAAAATCATAAACTGTGGTTCACAAACATGAAATAAATTCAGAGATAAAACATCAGTTAGTTTTATTGAGTTGATCCAAAGTGTTTTTATTTGTTGGTTAAAATAACTTTACATCTGAGAGCTGTCCGTGGTGCTGATCAGATGATCAGATGATGAGATGATCAGATGATCAGATGATGAGATGATGGGATGATCGGATGATGGGATGATCGGATGATCGGATGATCATCGTCTCTGTTTTACTGAGCAGGTTTCTCACTTTGAGTTGAGAGGTTTAATAGAAAGCTTCACTATCAGGACTCAATGAATTCATATTATTATTATATTTAATATTATTATTATTTTTCTTCTTTTTCTTCTTCTTCCCGTCCTCCTTCGTTTAATTTTCTCTCTCTGTGTTACCCTCCCCCCACGCCCACTTCCTCCCTCCAGTTCTGTGTTTGACCTTGTTAGATCCGTCTCAGCGCTGTGTGTAGGTGTGTGTGTGTGTGTGTATATATATATATATATATATATATATATATATATGTGTGTGTGTGTGTGTGTGTGTTTGTGACGTGGAAAGGGACACTGGAGCTCATGGTGTTTTAATAAAACATTATGTGAGAGTGTGTCTCTGTGTGTGTGTGTGTGTGTGTGTGTGTGTGTGTATATATATATATGTGTCCTTGCGTGTGCGTGTATATATGTGTGTACATGTGTGTGTGTGTCTCTGTGTGTATATATATATATATGTGTGTGTGTGTGTGCGCCCCAGGACAGAGCTTTGTGTGTTGATCCTGTGTGAGGACGATAACAGGACGACCTGAGGCTGCTCCTCTCTAATTGGCCCGCTCTCTTCTTCTCTACATTTATATATATATCTGTTCCCTTTCTTCTTCTTCTGCTCTCTGCTGTGAGGTAGAGGAGGAGGAGATGAGAGAGGAAGCCTCAGGTTGAGGGTTAAACATATGAAACAAGAAGAGCTTTCTGTCTCCATCAGTCTTCTGAGATCTGTTTCTTCTTCTGTGGTTTGTTCAAGTGAAGTCAAAGAATAGCTCACTTTATTTCATCCTGTTGATCCGGTTTGATAGAGTTTATAAACCAGAAGAAATAAAACCAGAGAACTATCTTTCTCATATTCTAAAGTGTGAAGAATGAACTAAATATTCTCAGTAGTTCCTCCTGATGAGGACTTGAACTGGAAGGTTAAAGCTATGAAATGAAGTTCGTGAAATAATATCTCTGGATGTATTTATGCTAATGTAACATCTGATGTGGGATTAGCATGGAGTGTGTGTGTGTGTGTGTGTGTGTGTGTGTGTGTGTGTGTGTGTAGGTGAGTGTGTGAGTGTGTGTGTAGGTGTGTGTGTGTGTAGGTGCATGTGTGTGTGTGTGTGTAGGTGAGTGTGTGAGTGTAGGTGAGTGTGTGAGTGTGTGTGTGCTGTTTGTGTTCAGTCAGACGAGCACAGAGGTTATCTGCAGCATCGTGTGACTGAACACACTGATACTGCAGACAAACACCATGATACACACGCACACTTACACCTACACACCAGTGGTGTGCCGTCAGGGCCTGCAAAGCCTTCTCTGCTGGCCTAAACAGAATCACAAAGTTATATCTATTTTATAATTTAATATTTTTTCTTAAATACACTACATGTATTATAATTTATACAAATATTTTTCCCATTATCTTATTTTCTCATTGCACAGCTACTGTCTTCCTCAGTTGCTCTGCTTCCAGTGCAGCTTGTTTTAAGTAGAGCTTTTATCCAATCAGAGTTCACCTCTGTGTCTCTAGGTAGAAGAGAGGCCCGAGGCCTGCAGACTCACAAGTGAATCCATGTGTAGTTTAAGTGAATGGGGACGATATTGTTGATTGTCATCGTGTTCAACCAATCAGATCTTTAGTTTGACATGTTGGCGTATTCTTTGACGTGTCAGAGCCTGCTAGCTGGCCTACAAGTACGTCAGCATTACGTGCAGCTCAGTTTTCAGGTGCAGCTCTGCAGTGAGGTGCAGCGTGTGCTGTGGGGTGCAGCGTGTGCTGTGATTGGTCAGTGGAGGAGCACGTGACTATCGTGAAACAAAACTTACAGCAGAGGCTTAGTCTGAGTAGTGAGAGTTCAGATTGAAAGATATGGAAGAAATTATGACATTTTTTGCATTTTGCTTGGTGTAGATTATTTATTTATTTACCTAGCTTTGTTTTTTAACACTCAATGGCTGAAGGAGGAGAAACAGATTTGTGAGTTGGGATTAAACTCTTTGTCAACAAAGAAAGGAAGATGGAGTTTGTCTTTAAGTGATCAGCATTTGGTAAGTGAACTGGTTTGTTTTTTTACATCTAATATCTGAATGGCCCTCGAGTGTGTAGGTGTTCCGCTGCAGGTCTGCTGGATTGATTTGTTGCTTTGTTGTCATATGAATACATGTGACTGGTTCTTGTGAGTTTGTTGTCATTGTGTTAATTATATAGATTTGGACTGTATGCATTGTCCGTTAATTACGAAGCATTCAGTCATGCACAGAGTTATTGTCTGTTTGGGCTGTTTTCTTTTACAAAGCAGGAATGATGGTCTGGAGAACTGTGGATTGTGTGGCGATTGCTTTAGCTCTGTTTGAATCAGTGGGAACAGATAAACTCTGCGGGGAGAGTTTGTAGCTTGTGTGCTGCTGTTTTTCTGCTAAGCTAGTTTAGCGTAGCCTCCCAGAACACACGTGCGGTGCCTCAGCTGTCTTGTTTTTTTTTTTTTTGTTCCGGGTTCAGAGGTCACAGCCCGTTGTGTACGTGAGCCCAGTCCACCGAAAACATATTTCTCACAATTTAAGCTTCTGCATTTTCCAAATGCACGAGTATTATTCAAACGTATTGTTCGGTTCGTAAGCCTCGTACCGAACGGTTTAATACGAATACGTGTATTGTTACAGCCCTAGAAACAAATAATAACCGTAGCTGTGGCGTCATCATGAGGTTATTAGGAGCTGGTTCAACTGTAGTAGGACAGCACTGAAGGCCCAGGTATAAAATGCACGGCCCGCCACTGCTACACACACACAACATAATTGCAGCCATATTCATATTTAATAGTAAGTGACAGAGTGAGGTGCTGACAGCTCTCACTGAGTCTCATCTTTATTCAGAAACATCTCAGCTTTTACTTGTTTTACTCGTTTTTTCTCTCCAGACGGTTTTCTTTGCTTCTGTTTGTGAACCAATAGGACGTTGATCCTGTATATAGCAGGTTAGCATCTGTCAGATTAAAAAAACAATCTAAAAGATGGTGTCACAAGATCAGAAGACTAGAAAGGTGTTTAATAAATAAACCAGATAGATTCTGGAAAAAAACTCTGAGTTGATTTTTGAGGAAAACAAAACGTAACTGAAAGGTTTCTGATGTTTCTCCTGTTTCCAAATCACGAGACAGGAAATGCATCGTGTGCAAATGATTGTGGGTGTTTTAGAAGCGTGTAAGAAACACACATCCTCTGCAGGAAGGACTCTAAAGGAAGTGTCCTTCTGTGGGAGTCTATGACGTAGGATCCTTTGAAGGAGAAACACTTCCCGTTTCCTATGAAGTCTCAAACTGAATCTCTTATTTTACTTTACGAACGTTATGACATCATAGTTTCAGATGTCACAGCCCGGCTCACAGACTGAAACAAGAACAGGGAGACAACGAGCTGGCGGCCAAAAAGAAACAATTTATTTGTCTCTTGCCAAAAACAAGGAACCCACTGTTAACAGCAGAATGCACCACGACAGCACCAACTGTCGTGAGCCCGTCAACAACGATCTTCCTTTGGCCACCCCCCCAAGGTTGCTGAATGAAGAGGGCTCATCCAGCTGACGACCCTCCAATCAGCACCTGTAACAGATCGTCACACACACACAACAGGGACACCTAGTGTATGGGAGGAGGGTCGTCACACAAACCTCCATCAGAGGACGTTTCTCTGGAGTTATATGTAATATAACTCTTCTTCTTTTTCTTCTTCGTCTCTTCCTCTTCTTTCTCTTCCTCTTCCTCTTTCTTTTCCTTCTTCTTCTTCTTCTCCTCCTCTGTTTGTGTAGATTCTTCTTTGTCGAGGATGAACCCCTGCTCTGAAGCAGGGAAACCCTGTAACCCGTGTCTGGACGCAGCAAAGTCGTGTAACCTGAACGAGACGTGTAAACGCCTCCGATCCGCCTACAACTCCATCTGCAGCAAGGCCACGCCCCCTCAGCCCTCCGTGGCCAATCAGGAGCCCTGCAGCCGGAAAAGATGTCAAAAGGTGGGTGAAGAATTATCTTCTGGTTATTTATATTTGGATACTGAAAGCCACCGAGTACTCTTATATACATATTAGGATAAGGATGTTTATTGTCATCGTAAAAACAGGGTTAGGGTTAGGGTTAGGGGAAAAAGTCCGGGTTTTGATAGTGAGAGTGACCCGGTGTGTGATGTCTGTACAGATGTTTCCAGGTCCGGGAGGGTAACTCCCACAATCCTCTGTGCTGTTCTAACCACACAGTAAAGCACTGACAGAGGAGGCTTTCAATCACACTTTACATATTGTTTAATAATGATGTAATAATACAGAATAAGGTTTTCTCCTAAAAACACGTGTTCCTCCTCTGATAAGATTAAAAAAGACATTAAATATATCAAATGATGATTCTCGGTCACACATTTTGATCTGAAAAAGAAGAAGAAAATAATGAAAATGTTCAGAGCTTCTAAAAGTCGTCAGATGGAATCACTTAATCACTTAATCACCCAATAAGACTTCAGCTTCTCTTGTTACCTCAGATTTAAAGATTCACTCAATATAAATATGTAGAAATATAAACACATACCTGTGTACATATGTATGTACTTGTATAGTATAAATACTCACATAAGTTCATTATAGAGTAATTGTGTTGCGTGTGTTACTACAGAAACCAAATATTACAATAAAACAACAATATTACAACAAATAACGGAGAGTTTGTCTCATAAAGTGAAGCTTTAATTTCAATAAGAGCTGCGTTCTAAACACATCTGGAGGCTTTAGAATGAAACTATATTAATGCTATTTACTAAATGTAGACATCAGAGAAACCTGCATGATTATGAAATAATTCACCTCCTGATTCTTTATGGTGATGTCATGCTGATGGATCTCTGCAAACTAAAATCTCATGTAAGGTCGTGAACGTTTCACTTTCTGCTCCTCGTTTCTCCTTAACTTTCACTTCTAGAATAAAAGACTATATGTGTATATATATATATATATATATGATATTAGAGTGTTAGAGGTCTGACCTCCTGGATATGAAACGTTGAGCTGTTTATAAATATAAACATATATAGATATATAATCTATTAATGGTTGTGGTCCTCAGGCCCTGCGTCAGTTCTTCGAGCGGGTCTCCTGGGAGCTCAGCTACCCTCTGTTGTTCTGCTCCTGTCCGGATCAAGCTTGTGCCGAGCGGCGCCGTCGGACCATCGTGCCGTCCTGCTCTCACCAGGAGAGACACAAGCCCACCTGTCTGGAGCTCCGGAGCACCTGCACCTCCGACGCTCTGTGCAGGTAAAGAACCTGCAGCGACCAATCAGGCGTCAGCGTGACCGGGTCACATTCACACATTGAGCTCTGATGATTATCATCAGAACTAATCAGTGAATCAGCTGCTGGAGGGTTTAAATAGAGACACGTTTGATTGATAACTACTAGCTTTAAAGGTCAGAGGAGCTTCAAGTGGAGGAAGTGAATTAGGAAGAAGAGTGTGTGGACTTCTTTTTGAAGCTTTGACTTCGCCATGTTGGTCGTTGCCATCTTGGTTTTGATCGTCGCCATCTTGGTTTTTGATCGTCGCCATCTTAGTTTTTTGTCGTCACCATCTTGGTTTTGCAACCAGAAGTGACACTAGAGGTCCACCCAGAAACTGAATAAAACATTTTTAGGACAAAAATGTTACAGTTAATTTTGATGAAGTGAGAACATTGTGAAAGGACAACGCTGTGGGGTCGACCTGTCAATCACCGTGTAGCCCCGCCCTAAAGCATCCCCTGCTTTATGGTCTATTTGACTCTAAATGGACCATAATGTACTAAATGAACATCATGCTGTATTGAAGAACATAAACTCATGTTTACAATGTTTACTGAGGTAATAAATCAAGAGAGAAGTAGAGTCATTTTCTCATAGACTTCTATAGAACCAGAGGAGTCGCCCCCTGGTGGACACTAGAGAGAATGCAGCTCTAAGACTCTGGTCAGAGTCTAACATAGTTTAGAGCAGTGATTCTCAACTGATGGGACCCAAAAGTGGGTCGTGGACCTGTTTTTAGTGGGTCTTTGCCTGGAAAAAAATAATAATTCCTGTGCTTTTATTTTGAAGGGGATTTTGTATGCAGTGGAGTGCCGTCTATTCACACTCCTTAACAGTATTTGGCGTTAATGCCTTGTAATGCTAATATACACCCTCCATTTCACAGTATAGAAGAATACCCACAAAGTTTGTTTTCATGCTAATTGAGCGAAACGCAAGTACGACACCGACTACATGAGATATGGATTTTCTTACATTGAGGACAAAAGAGGCAAAAACCTCAGTGTGTTTTGTGCAGCGAGGTTCTGGCACAAGAAACACCTTCTCTCAAAGATAAACCTGTTGAGTACTTTTGAAGACGACTTCAAGACCGGAGGACATCACACAAGTGTCTCACTTCTTCGTGCTTGAAGCAAGAACAGGCACTCCGTGCATCTTACCAGGTGGCACATCGTATGGCTAAGTTAAAGAAGACCTTATCTTACCTGTAGCCATGGACATGGTGAGAGAGGTGTTGGATCAATCCGCAGCGGATGAACTGAAAACTATCCGTCTGTCAAATTACACTAGTAGACGAATTGAAGACGTGTCGGATGACGTCAAACAGACCACAGCTTGAATTTAGGCAAGTGGTCCTTCTGCATTACAAATGGACGAATCTACAGACATCACAAGCAAAGCAGTTTAACTGGTTTACATGAAACGTGTGGGACGGGGACTTACAGGAACAAGTTCTCTGCACAAGAGAGCTCCTATACTACGGCTGCAGAGGACATGTTCAGCTCAGGTTCAAACTGCTCCATCTTTACATTAAAGACATTTGAGAAGTTGAAAACATTCCTCGATTTGAGTTGCGGATTGTCATTAAGGGGTGATGGTGGGTCCCGCAGCCAGACCAGTTGAGAACCACTGGTTTAGAGGACTTCACACTACTTTAACAGCTGGACTTCATCTTGAACTCTGAATCTTTAACGACCGCTGGTTTAATGGTCTTCTTTAAGTTACCATGATCACACCAGATCTCCAGGAGAGCTCAACGTCTTCACAGTGACAGTGAAGTGAGAGGAGACGTGATGTTGTCCAGAGGAGGCTGGTTGGAATCAAAGGGAAACATCTTCCTCTTTTATTCTGAGGCCGAGGTGAAGATCGATCGGTTGCTTCTGGAAATGTTTTCTGAGATCAGTTTCATGTCTACGCATCCAGAAATAAACGTGGACGTGTGTCGGTAGAACTGATCCAGTGTCCTCTCTGTCTTCAGAGATGTAAAGTCAAACGTTGTGAAGCTGTAAAGACTCTTTCAGTTGTGTTTTAAAGATCAATGTGTTCATGTTCTCACCTCCAGGAAGAACAAGTTAATAACATTTAAATCATATAGCGCTTTTAAACAGTACAGTGTAGTTTATAACACATTATAATGTAGTTATAAGCACATGTTTGTAATGTCTCACCTGTGAAACATCTGTAAGCACAGCATGCAGTAATCATCTTTAATATACAGATATATTATAAATCATTTAACTGATCTACACATGAACTCTATTTCTTCTGGAGCTTTCAGCCTCCGTCATGGAGATAGAAGATATGTGTTGTGTTATTCGTAATTATACTATTTATAATGTTCTGTTCATACAGTTACAGATTATATGAACAGAATATGATCAAATAACATCAATAATCAATAATGCTAAATGTTCATGTTGTTATAGAGACGAGTTCAACTCAGAAATATATTCACAGACTGAACGTGTGTGTGTGTGTGTGTGTGTGTGTGTGTGTGTGTGTGTGTGTGTGTGTGTGTGTGTGTGTGTGTGTGTGTGTGTGTGTGTGTGTGTGTGTGTGTGTGCTTTGTTTATACTCGTTAATGGAGACGGATAATTGAATAACGTTGTCTGTTCCACCATGACTGACGAGTCAGGGTCAAAGAGACACACACACACACACACACACACACACACACACACACACACACACACACACACACACACACACACACACACACACACACACACACACACACACACACACACTCATGAATAGAGGATATAATAAAGCATAATATCTGGTCTGACTGTTGGAGATAATTGTATGTGTCGGTCGTATATATATATATATATATATATATATATATATATATATATATATATATATATATATATATATATATATATATATATATATATATATATATATGGTGGTTCAGTAATGAGGCCGTTTGCCTTTTAATATTCTGATCCTGAACAAAGGAAATCATCACATGTGAAACATAAAGATATAGATGTTTATGTTTATATATATAATATATAAATAAACATCTAATCATTATATCGATGTTTATATCAAAGTTTATATCGATCATATGTGTGATCGGCACCGTTCTCTCCGTCAGGACATGTTTGTCTTTTAAAACAATTCATCATGTTGGAGATCAGATCGTCAGCATCAACTGGGACACACCACAGACCAGGACCCTGAGGAAGACTGGGACACACCACAGACCAGGACCCTGAGGAAGACTGGGACACACCACAGACCAGGACCCTGAGGAAGACTGGGACACACCACAGACCAGGACCCTGAGGAAGACTGGGACACACCACAGACCAGGACCCTGAGGAAGACTGGGACACACCACAGACCAGGACCCTGAGGAAGACTGGGACACACCACAGACCAGGACCCTGAGGAAGACTGGGACACACCACAGACCAGGACCCTGAGGAAGACTGGGACACACCACAGACCAGGACCCTGAGGAAGACTGGGACACACCACAGACCAGGACCCTGAGGAAGACTGGGACACACCACAGACCAGGACCCTGAGGAAGACTGGGACACACCACAGACCAGGACCCTGAGGAAGACTGGGACACACCACAGACCAGGACCCTGAGGAAGACTGGGACACACCACAGACCAGGACCCTGAGGAAGACTGGGACACACCACAGACCAGGACCCTGAGGAAGACTGGGACACACCACAGACCAGGACCCTGAGGAAGACTGGGACACACCACAGACCAGGACCCTGAGGAAGACTGGGACACACCACAGACCAGGACCCTGAGGACACTGAGTCCAGAGCAGATGGACATGAGTTAGTTGTGACTATAACAGCTAATGACCCAAGAGGCAGTAATTGATCCTTAATCAATGCTGGTTAATGGTGTGAGCAGCGGTCGGTATCAGTAACAGATGAAGGTCAGATGATGGCAGACCTGCAGAAACCAGGAGACCAGAGAGCTGAGTGGTTCCTCTGAAAGCTCCTAAACAAACTTGCCTGAGTGTCCTCATCTCCTCACAGGGCTCGTTAAAGATTAATCTCAACTATTCACCAACCTGGAGACACTGAATTCACTGTACTCTGATGTTTCCTCTGGATCAGATCCAGACTCTCATAGAACCAGGGCTTTATGCTCCGTGGGGCACGGAGAGCTGATCGTTCATGTATGATACGTGTGTTTCTGTGGTTGGATGAGTTGTTTTGTTTATTTATTTACCTCTGAATTTATGACGTGACAGTGATCTGGGGTCTCCTGGATCAATAAAAGGAATTTAAAAATCAAAATCAGCTTCTTCTGCTTCTTCTTCTTCTGCTTCTTCTTCTTCTGCTTCATCTTCTTTTTCTTCATCTTCTTCTTCTTCAGGTCTCGGCTCGCTGACTTCCACATGAACTGCCAGATGATGTCTCACAGCGTCACCAGCTGTCCTCACGATAACTATCACGGCTGCCTGATGTCCTACGTCGGCCTCATCGGTGAGTTCTCGTTTTATTTATTGTATTATTGTTTATTAGGACGTGGCTGTAAACCCTGTTTCCTGTTTAATGAGCATATTTCATCATATTTTAGGAACAAAGGGGACTTTTGTGTTCTGATAATTCAACCAAACCTCAGTCTTCTTTTTCCTTTATGGTTATTATTTTGAGAGGATTTACAGTCGCCCTTTGTTGGAGAAACACACTGCAGGTGACTCACTTCCTCCCTGGATCATACACTGATTCAAATCCCAATTTACCAAAATACTCTTTCGCTTTCTTCCTGACTAATCTGCATCCTACTTCTTATTCCTCCCCTTCATGAACTCCCCCTCTCTCTTTCTATCTCAGGCTCTGATGTGACGCCCAACTACAGCGACAGCAGTCCGTCCAACATCACCATGAGCCTGTGGTGCACCTGCAGGGGAACGGCCAATCAGGAGCGCCGGTGTGACGCCTTCCACCGAGACTTCACTCACAACACCTGCCTCAGTGAGTCCTCGCTGTGTGTGACGGATATAGACTCATGAAGTCATCGCTAGTCGGGTGACGTTGCAGAGAAAAGTTTAGTTCACCTACAGATTCAGATCACCGCTTCTCTTTGGCCAGAAATAACAAATATAAAATACACAAACTCTAAATATCTCAATACCGTAGATGTTCAACACATTTTAATATGTTTATTATATACTTTCTGTTTCCCAACATTAATATGTGCAGTGTTTTATTGTTCAGGATATTATTCTTTTAAAGCTAAAGTTACAGATGTAACTACGGTTCTATGAATCCTGGATGACCGCTGAAGGCAGAGCTTCACACTGGATATCTTCACAAGCAGGTCGAGTCTTTATATCAACAAAGTCAGGTGTGACCCCGGAAGACTTCAGCCGGGTATAAGATCCGGTGAGAGGGGAGCGAGAACGCTGTCTTCACTCGGACGTTCACTGTAAATATCGGTGTTTCACCAAGTTAACCTGAGCGAGGACACTCTGCTACTGTGAAAGCAGTAATGTTACAAAAGTCAACGTACACAATTTCAATATCAACTTATTCTAACAAGTTAACCTAAGCAGGAACTCTCTCTCACTGACGCGGTACGTCTTTAATCTAGCCAACGGCGAGCGGACACGCTCTTGTTAGCACGCCACTCAATTAGCTCGAGCTAAAGCACTCTGCCAACCGTAGAAAACGAACAAACAGTAACTCTAATGTTATAGAAACGATGTTAATCGATCTCACCGATTGATGCTTCTCATAAGAGGGACAGTTTGGCTACAAGCGACGAGCTCCAAGAATCTTTAATCGTTGACAAATGTAGCTTAAGCTAATGCTACCATGGTAGTTAGCCTGCGTAAGCGAAAAGATGAAAAAGGAGTGATCTCAGGGATGACACCGAAACCAATCCAATCCGAGGTCACACGTGACTTTGTTGATTTAAAGACTCATAGATATCCAGTGTGAAGCTCTGCCTCTGGCGGTCAGTAAGGATGAAATAGAACTTCCTTTAGACGGCGAGTCCCTTTGACTCCCTGTTACAGATAAAAACAGACCAGCAGGCGTTCCACATATTTAGACGTATTTTAGATTAATCTTTGCTCAACTATTCTGTGAGCAGCAAACTTAATATGAAAAGTTTGAATGGGAGTAGAAGACACATGAGACGATGAACAGAAAAACCTTTTTAATGTGTGATAAAGTGCTTCAGATAGAGATTACTCCTCCAGTAAATAAGGACAGGACGTGAGATGGGTTGTCTTCCTCATGTTTCTCTCGTGTTTCACAGAAAACGCCATCCAGTCGTTTGGTTACGGGGCAGAAGGAGGAACTCTTCTGGTGACCGAGCCGTCGTCAACCTTCTTCCCCCCCGCCCGGCCACCAATCATCTCTAAACCTGCCCCCTCTCTACACGGCGACGCCATCAAACCCCTGGAGAGCGCCTGTTTGTTCTCTACCTGTGCTAACCTGCAGGTCAGTTCTTCTCTTTTCTGTTAGATGAAAACATGTTTCATTGAACGCTGAACAACATTTATATTTATTATTTATTAACGTTGTGAGATGTATCATGTGAACTGAAAACAACCAGTAATTATCCCCCTCTAGTGGACCCAGAGGCTCCTCTGGAACAACGGTTTGTACATTTTAAAGTTTGAGAGCAAAACTAATAAGCTTCATCTACGAACAACTTTGTGCTCTAGTGAATAATTTAATCATGAACTCATTGATCCTCATCCAGCGAACCGCCGTCTCTGACCCGTCAAGTTGAATGACGTAATTATTGTTTATTTTGAAAAGACTCTATATACTCTATACATATTAAGAGTGTTGCAGGACTTTAGTATGAAAACGCACAAAAGATGAGAAGTAACTTTTAGGAAGAAATCATAATGAATGATGTGGACGATATGCTGAGGATATGGGGTACTTCTCAAGTCTCTTAATGGTCGTTTCCTCGCTCCTCGCTCCTCGCTTGAACCGGAAGTTGTTTCTGCGCCGCCATATTGACGGCCGTCCCAAAGCTCTAATGTAGTTCTGAGGAGCGAGGATCGAGGATGGAGGAGGGACCTTGGAGGAGCCATGAGCAAGGAACCACGAGAACAGACTTCCAGGAAGTGTTTTAACGGCCGACACGCCCCCTCATTGTTCATCAGTGATGTGATTGGACGCTGCAGCCGATCGGACTGACTGACTGAGTTTAACACCAGAGTGAAGACAGATCAGATTAAACTCTAGTTTATATTTGATATGTTTTCTGATTCACCGTCTGGTTTAAATATATGTTCATTGTAGTCTGAACAACAAAAGGACCACAAACAACTTTCTTCATTTATTATAAAGATTTGTGTTTCCATGATCTGATGTTTCCCTCAATAACTTTATTATGAAACAATTAAAGTGAGAGAGAGCTTGAGAGACAAAACACTTTTTACATCATCCCTGAGTGTTTGATGAGTTTTATCATTTAAGAGAAACAATAATCATATTCTGGGTTATTTAATAATGACGCCACAGTCACAATTTCAAAACGTACAGACGCAAATAATTCATAAATAAGACGATCGCATTCCGCCGGTTAACAGTTTGTTAACAGACTACAGAGAGAAACACCTCTACAGTGATGATTACTGTGTCTTTATTAGTTATTAGTATTATTAGTTACTATTATTAAGTACAGTGATGATAACTGTGTGTCTTTATTAGTTATTAGTATTATTAGTTACTATTATTAAGTACAGTGATGATAACTGTGTGTCTTTATTAGTTATTAGTATTATTAGTTACTATTATTAAGTACAGTGATGATGACTGTGTGTATTTATTAGTTATTAGTATTATTAGTTACTATTATTAAGTACAGTGATCATGTGAACAGACACAAACTTCTCTAAAGTCTCTCCAGCTGTTAAAGCCGACTGGCAGCTGATCCAGCTGTGATCAGCTGATCCTCCGTCATCAGAAACAGACTTCGCTTCACGTGACGCAACTGAGGAAAGGACGTCTCATGTGTCTTAAAACATATTTCCTCGTTCCTCTCTCCTTGCATGGTTTCCTCCATGCATCCCTGGTGGGAGGGACTAAGACGCAAGGAAAGGAGCCAAGTGAGGGAAACGGGGATGCAATTAAGAGACTTGAGAAGTACCCAAGGTGAGGATATGGTGAGGATATGCTGAGGATATGGTGAGGATATGGTGAGGATATGGTGAGGATATGGTGATGATA
Organism: Leptoclinus maculatus; assembly: GCA_032191485.1. Taxonomy (NCBI): domain Eukaryota; kingdom Metazoa; phylum Chordata; class Actinopteri; order Perciformes; family Stichaeidae; genus Leptoclinus; species Leptoclinus maculatus. The sequence goes on along the minus strand of JAVDOI010000241.1, from coordinate 137,049 downwards.
TACTGAGGATATGGTGACGATATGGTGAGGATATGCTGAGGATATGCTGAGGATATGGTGAGGATATGGTGAGGATATGCTGAGGATATGGTGAGGATATGGTGAGGATATGCTGAGGATATGCTGAGGATATGGTGATGATATGCTGAAGATATGGTGAGGATATGCTGAGGATATGGTGAGGATATGGTGAGGATATGGTGAGGATATGGTGAGGATATGGTGAGGATATGGTGAGGATATGGTGATGATATACTGAGGATATGGTGAGGATATGGTGAGGATATGCTGAGGATATGCTGAGGATATGGTGAGGATATGGTGAGGATATGGTGAGGATATGGTGAGTATATGGTGAGTATATGGTGAGGATATGGTGAGGATATGGTGAGGATATGGTGAGGATATGCTGAGGATATGGTGAGGATATGGTGAGGATATGCTGAGGATATGCTGAGGATATGGTGAGGATATGCTGAGGATATGGTGAGGATATGGTGAGGATATGCTGAGGATATGGTGAGGATATGGTGAGGATATGCTGAGGATATGGTGAGGATATGGTGAGGATATGGTGAGGATATGCTGAGGATATACTGAGGATATGGTGAGGATATGCTGAGGATATGGTGACATAATATATGTGATATAGAGACATAATATATGTGATATAGAGACATAATATATGTGATATAAAGACATAATATATGTGATATAAAGACATAATATATGTGATATAAAGACATAATATATGTGATATAGAGACATAATATAGGTGATATAGAGACATAATATATGTGATATAGAGACATAATATACGTGATATAAAGACATAATATATGTGATATAGAGACATAATATAGGTGATATAGAGACATAATATACGTGATATAAAGACATAATATACGTGATATAAAGACATAATATACGTGATATAAAGACATAATATACGTGATATAAAGACATAATATATGTGATATAGAGACATAATATATGTGATATAGAGACATAATATACGTGATATAAAGACATAATATACGTGATATAAAGACATAATATACGTGATATAAAGACATAATATACGTGATATAAAGACATAATATATGTGATATAAAGACATAATATACGTGATATAAAGACATAATATATGTGATATAAAGACATAATATACGTGATATAAAGACATAATATACGTGATATAAAGACATAATATACGTGATATAAAGACATAATATACGTGATATAAAGACATAATATAGGTGATATAAAGACATAATATAGGTGATATAAAGACATAATATATGTGATATAAAGACATAATATAGGTGATATAAAGACATAATATATGTGATATAAAGACATAATATACGTGATATAAAGACATAATATAGGTGATATAAAGACATAATATACGTGATATAAAGACATAATATAGGTGATATAAAGACATAATATATGTGATATAAAGACATAATATAGGTGATATAAAGACATAATATACGTGATATAAAGACATAATATACGTGATATAAAGACATAATATATGTGATATAGAGACATAATATATGTGATATAGAGACATAATATACGTGATATAAAGACATAATATACGTGATATAAAGACATAATATACGTGATATAAAGACATAATATACGTGATATAAAGACATAATATATGTGATATAAAGACATAATATACGTGATATAAAGACATAATATATGTGATATAAAGACATAATATACGTGATATAAAGACATAATATACGTGATATAAAGACATAATATACGTGATATAAAGACATAATATACGTGATATAAAGACATAATATAGGTGATATAAAGACATAATATAGGTGATATAAAGACATAATATATGTGATATAAAGACATAATATAGGTGATATAAAGACATAATATATGTGATATAAAGACATAATATACGTGATATAAAGACATAATATACGTGATATAAAGACATAATATAGGTGATATAAAGACATAATATAGGTGATATAAAGACACAATGCAGGTCACATCCAGACTCATTGAGGTTTTTGTGCCCTTCACACACATTAGCCTCATTCTGCATGCAGACAGAGAAAGCTTTCCATTATGAACAGGGAGGAGGTGGAAGGCCAACATCAACTCTTCTTATGTAACAGATCCACAGCATGAATTATAGAATACAAAAATATATATAATGTGTCTGGATGGAGAGAGATTCTAACCAACCGCTTCATTTCTAACTCACAAGTAAATATAACTCCAGTTATAACAACTTCTCATCATGAAATATGGAGAATAATCAACAAGAGCTGCTCAGCATTCACAGTTTGTTTGAGGAGTTGAGATCTTAAACTACAGGCAGTCATCAGGTTTGGTTTCATCGTTCAGAGACCAGATCCAGGACCTGTTGTCTGTGAGGTCTATATGTGAAATAATAAGCCACGTTACAGAGCTCTTATAGAGATCAATATGTATAATCAGATGAGCAGTTAAAACTCTGATCCCATTCTAAACACACACCGACGTATGTTTCCTGTTTCCTTTACTTTTGTTTGTGTATAGATATGATATGATGTAACTGTCTGAAGATGAAGAGAAGCAGCTCTCCGTCCCTCAGGATGCTCAACATTACCTCCTTCAATCTGTTTTTTGAACTGTATCATTTTTCCCAGAGCACATGGATATAATATCATTTCTATGGAAGCTTTGCTGAGCCGTCAGTATCCAGGAAACCTGCAGAGGCGTTGGGTGTCAGGAGGCCGTAACCGTCTTTATGAATATGATTCACATGGCTTAATGATCACCATGACAACCAGGTGAACGTGCACACGGAGCCACATGTGGTTTTATTTCAGAGGAGATAAAACTCTGCTCTCCATTATGTCAGCCCTCTCGTCAAGCGATAACATCTGATTGGCTCTCCCACCCAGGTACCGGGAGGAGATATGCTAATGAAGCGCTGCCAGAGAGGCTGATGGGAGAGATAAATGATCCTGTGTGTGTGTGTGTGTGTGTGTGTGTTTAAACTCACATTACTGACTCTGCATGTCAATGACGGTGAAGCCAGTGAGTCTTTTGAACTGTTTGTCTGTGAAGCTACGGTTATTAATGAAAGTCTTCATGTTTCTAACACAGGACGATCAGACATTTGACACTTTTTAACTTCAGCTTGTGATGTTTGATGCACAGTCTTAGACACTACAATACCCATGAGCCTTAGCTGCTGTTGAAATCCTCCAGAGTCTGAGTGAAAAGCTGCTCTGTAGTTTCATCTTCTTTCAGCTGCTCGTCAGCGTTGTTTCTTACTGAGTGCATCATGGGAGATGTAGTTTATGTCTTTAGTTCTGATGAGTCAACATGTAACAGAGAGCTGTGAGACTGATAAATAGACTGTAGTCTGTTAATATGTCAAATATAGACTCACACTGAATAATTCATGCTGATGCGTGATGAATATTATTCCTTATTTTATGGCTCTGTGAGATATTTGGGGTTATGTACATAATACAAAACAAACAAAAAAACAGTCAACGCTTCGAAGCGTTCAGGTCAACATGAAGCTGGTTCACACACATAGAAAGTCAATGCAAAGACGTTCTCTTTAAGCATCGATGACTGTTGGAGCCAGAATGTAGTTTTGTTGTTTTCTTTCGTCTTTGAGGGAAACACGGGGTGATGGGTGGGTTTACACATGCAGTTCTGACAGTGAACAGTGGGTGGCACATTGATCAGCCAGCGTGTCAGCGTGGACTTCCAAGGTGTTGTGTTGTCCTGTCTAGTGTCATGTGGTGTTCTGTTAGTGTGTCAATGTGCAAACGGAATAAATGGATCAACGGATCGAAAGAGACAAGTTCTCCCATTCGCCCCCCAGTGGCTTTAAGACATAAAATGGATATTTGTTAAAGTCACTACAATGACGTTATGTTGAGTGTTGACGGAGCTGCTACAATGTTAGCTTAGCATAGCATCGATCAATCAGAGCTCCATTCAGAAAACAAGTATTTTAAAAGTTATTTGGTTGTCGTCTTGCAGACGAATCTTCATCATTATGTAGTTATTTCAGCATCTTTTTTTGTCCGTTTATTGCTGTTAAATCACAACAAATGTATTTGTCTATTTTGTGTTCATACATCTGTAGTAAACAGATGATGTGATGAACCAGACAAGAAGGCGTTTAGTTTCTCAGGATATCTGGGACTTCCACAACAAGTACTAAGCAGAAATAGAGGTTATTTCTTTCATGTTGATGGTGGAAATAAATGGCTTTTAGTTGATAATTGTTTCCATAGAGATAAGCCACGCCCCCTCACATCTAGTGCGAATAACCACAAATGATCCTGCGAGTAACGCAACGTGAAAATTTGCTCCGGGTTTGTTGTGAACGCAGCTTTAGAGTGATGCCAGAAGGTCCTGGGTTCCAACCCCGGTCTCCTTTCTGTCTGTCTCACCCCTCAAACAGAATCTTCTCATGTTCCTCTGAGAGTCCGCTTCATGGTGGTGTTCCTCAAGGGTCCATCCTAGGCCCACTGTCTTTTCTATTTAC
>JAVDOI010000241.1:125000-127500 GCA_032191485.1 Leptoclinus maculatus | reverse complement strand
AGTCCACTAGCAGGACTTTAAGCTTTGTGATCATGTGGAGGGAAAAAGAAATGAGGAAAAAACATAAAAGTGAGATTGTATATTTGCTGATATATTTGTAAAAATGTAACAGAGCTGCAGCAGTGTAACTGAAATATGTGTCTGGAGATGTAAATAAAAGTAACATCTGTACGAACAGCTGTCGGCTTTTCTGTGTGTGCATTTTCTCTGCTAGCATCACGTGCGTGCTAACAATGCTACAGGCTACAACATTAAAACATACACTCTGATGAGCCAACATTGCTACCACATTCAGAGCAGAGGAAAGCAAATGAGCGACGTCCTTAGAGTGATACAGTCCCACACTGAAGAACATAAAGAACATGAACAGGAAACATACAAAGAAAGAGCACACATACTATTTAACACTTATTGAGCATTAAACTGACTATTTCTGCATGTCTTACACTGTGAGCCCATCTTTAACTTCAGGACATCACAGTGTTTCTTTCTTTTTCATTTTCTCCGATCTGTTACTTTTTAATACCAGAGTAGAAATATTATGTTGCAAGTCATCTTACTTCAGTAAAAGTTCAAAAGTATTGGCATATAGCATGTCGAAAAAAGTCATGAAAAAATCACACTATGAAACAAAGAGCAGAGAGTCTGATGTTTAGTGATCTTGTCAGTCAGGAGTTTTAAAAGATCGAAACACAAATCAGAAATTTAAAAGTGAGTGAAAGCTGTAAATTAACCTGAGGTCAGTTCAAAATCATCTCCAGAGCAGTTTAGCCAGCGCTCCGGTCTCCTGGTCTCTGGTGTCCTGGTTTCTGGTCTCCTGGTCTCTGGTCTTCTGGTGGTCCTGTAGGTGGTCCTGTAGGTAGTCCTGTAGATGGTCCTGTAGGTGGTCCTGTAGATGGTCCTGTAGGTGGTCCTGTAGATGGTCCTGTAGGTGGTCCTGTAGGTGGTCCTGTAGATGGTCCTGTAGATGGTCCTGTAGATGGTCCTGTAGGTGGTCCTGTAGATGGTCCTGTAGATGGTCCTGTAGGTGGTCCTGTAGATGGTCCTGTAGGTGGTCCTGTAGGTAGTCCTGTAGGTGGTCCTGTAGATGGTCCTGTAGGTGGTCCTGTAGATGGTCCTGTAGATGGTCCTGTAGATGGTCCTGTAGATGGTCCTGTAGGTGGTCCTGTAGATGGTCCTGTAGATGGTCCTGTAGGTGGTCCTGTAGGTGGTCCTGTAGATGGTCCTGTAGGTGGTCCTGTAGATGGTCCTGTAGGTGGTCCTGTAGGTGGTCCTGTAGGTGGTCCTGTAGGTGGTCCTGTAGGTAGTCCTGTAGGTAGTCCTGTATCGGCTGAAAAGTGGTGAAAAGTTAGTTGTGGGAGGAGTTTGTCTCTGGTTAATAAAAGCAGAGATGACAAGCAGATGACTGAACAAACAAACAGAGGAAGAGCTCAACATGGAGACGCCATCTTGGATCATCAGCTGAGTCTCTTAAAGGGACAGGAACTGATCAGGATCACCTCTGTGGTTCTTTACATGACATGAATACCATGTGATCAATGATGTCATAACTGATCCTAAAAAAGAAATAACTGAGTCCCAGATGATGTAATTATCCCGTTATTACCCCCCCTTCAGTTTGTTGTTCAGAGTCTAACAGTGTTAAATGTCAGCTGTGCTCCTGGCGACAGACTTCCTGCTCCACCTCATTTGAATCAGGACTGGGAGTCCTGGAGCCACCAGATGAGGTCGGTGAGAGCGGCGAGGCTGCAGGAGGAAGATGTTCTTCAGGTAACGAGAGTCGACAAACGGCCTCCAAACACATGATGAAGTTTAAATTTGTGTGAAAAGAGAATAAAGACCTGAGTCTGACTCACGAGGGACCCTCACACATGGTAGCGTGTGTGTGTGTGTGTGTGTGTGTGTCTGTGTGTGTTATTATTTAAAAACTAGTGACTCCCTGTTTAATCAGTGTTCCTCTGCAGTGACTCTGAGTGTGTTTTCTGTCCTTATGAGGACGACACAGAGGACTGAGGACAATGTCTCTGTCCTCGCTCATTAATGTATTTCATGATTGTTTGAGCACGATGTTGGTTCTCCTTTTGTCTGAACACTACACAGAAAGACAGAAAGACAAAAACACAGAAACACACAATCACTTCATCATTCACAATTCATATAAAACACTCATAATTCATCATCATTCATAAAAACCAGTTTCTGTCATTCATATGTGATTCAGTTTGAACAGCTGCTCAACGAGAAACACTTTAACATTTCTACTTTAATAATGATTTTACAGTACTTACTGTACACTAAAATATATATTAATACACAGATAAATACTGTATATATTTCTCAGCCTCATTATGAATAAAAAAGAGCAGCTGGCTTCATGATGTCACTTCTCACGATGAACTTCTAGCTAGTGAGCTAACCGATGATGATGATGATGATGGTGATGAAGGTTACAGCCGAGCTCTTCCTGCTTCATGTACGTCATAATTTATTCTGTTTTGTT
>JAVDOI010000241.1:102500-117500 GCA_032191485.1 Leptoclinus maculatus | reverse complement strand
CGCTGAAGTCACACATTGTCCTGACTCACTTTGACTCAAATCTTTTCCCAGTAATGAGGACGTTTAACTGTGAGTCTGATAATCAGGAACAGATGACGTCATTAAACACAGGTAGTTTTCTTTGTCTCCTAGAAATTAGATTCATAGAACAATGATCTGCAACTGCAAATATGTTCTGAGTCTCAGGAGTGTGTTGTATTAAAATATATATTCCAGTTGTTATAAAAACAACAGCGACTTCTCAAAGCTCAGGACGTGTTGACTTTCTTATGAATAAAATAGAGAAGTAGAGTCATTTTCTCATAGACTTCTATACAACCAGAGGAGTCGCCCCCTGGTGGACAGTAGACACATGAAGCACTGACTTCACTTAAAGAACCAGAGGTTGATGACTGATAACATTCTGTAAAATGTACAATTACGAACCACTAAGACCAGCATCTTCCTCACTGAGTCCAGTCTGTCTCTCTTTTGGTGTCTGATTCCTTCTCAAAGTGAACTCAGGTTCCATGTGGACCTGGTCTCCTCTCAGATAACGGACCATAAAGGAGGACCGCATGAAGAAAGACAGCAGAGAGTAAACTCTTATCGTCTCAGATGAACAGGATGTCCGTCCTGCTGGACGGCTTCGTGCTGCGGTTCAACACTAAAGCCGATTACTGAGTCGATGTTTGTGTGAAGATGTGACGGCTCAGCAGAAAAAAAGGCTGAGAGGTGAATGTTGATAGTGAACTCACCAGTTCACACAGACTGCACCGCCTCATACACATGTTTTCTCTCGGTTCATTCCAGCTGTTGGATCTCTGGATGAGAGTCTGAACAGCTGCAGGAGCTTCTTATTGTGACCGAGTCTGACAGAAATTATATTATATTCTGTTCAGAGTCACTGGAAGAAATATGAACACCTTCAGTCTCTGTCCACTGAGGACATGAAGGAATGAGGATACATGAATATATGACATATACAGTATATAGCAGTGGCGGGCCGTGCATTTTATACCTGGGCCTTCACTGCTGTCCTGCAGCTGAAACACCTCATTATGACGCCACAGCTACAGTTATTATTTGTTTTGTGTAAAAATGAAGCTCAACACCTATAAATACACTAACTGCAGAGTGCAGATACATGAATACGCCGACTGCGTCTCCTCTCTGCTCTGACTGCTGCGCGGGGCTGCTGTGAGACTGACCGCCTGTGAGTGCTTTGGGGCGGAGGAGGGGCTCACGGCAGCACCCGCTGCTCGTTACCACAGTAACTGTAGAACGTACGTGTTTTAACGTCATCGAGTCAAAACACCAGACAAGTCTCCAACAACACCAGAACAAGTCTCCAACAACACCACAACAAGTCTCCAACAACACCAGAACAAGTCTCCAACAACACCAGAACAAGTCTCCAACAACACCAGAACAAGTCTCCAACAACACCAGAACAAGTCTCCAACAACACCAGAACAAGTCTCCAACAACACCAGAACAAGTCTCCAACAACACCAGAACAAGTCTCCAACAACACCAGAACAAGTCTCCAACAACACCAGAACAAGTCTCTAGATTTGTCGCTAGTAGCTTTTGACAAAAAAAGTCTCCATGAGGGTTTGGAAAGTCGCCAGATTTAGCGAGAAAGTCGCCAAGTTGCCAACACTGGCACCAACTAAATATGTCGCCAGAGCACGTCAAAGAATACGCCCAACATGTCAAATTAAAGATCTGATTGGTTGAACACTATGACAATCAACAATATCGTCCCCATTCACTTAAACTGCACATGGATTCACTTGTGAGTCTGCAGGCCTCGGGCCTCTCTTCTACCTAGAGACACAGAGGTGACATCTGATTGGATAAAAGCTCTACTTAAAACAAGCTGCACTGGAAGCAGAGCAACTGAGGAAGACAGTAGCTGTGCAATGAGAAAATAAGATAATGGGAACAATATTTGTATAAATTATAATACATGTGTATTTAAGAACAATTATAAAATTATAAAATAGCTAAAACTTTGTGATTCTGTCTAGGCCAGCAGAGAAGGCCTTGAAGGCCCTGACGGCCCACCACTGATATATAGTCATGTTCACATATATATACTGTATATATATATATATATTAGTGCTGGGCAACGATTACAATTTTTAATCGCAATAAATCGCATGATTTTTTTGCGATTAATTGCGATTAATCTCATTGTTATGCGCAAAATTCAATAATGAATTCTAAAGTAGTGTATTGCTCACTTTTATTTTAAAAGTACTGCTATATGAACAAAAGTGCAATAATATTTGGTTTGTAAACACTTTAAACACATCAGGTTCTTTTTAACAGCAGTATTCCCTTTACACAGCAGCAGTTATAACACAGTTATGATTCTGATAATAGATATTCAGCCGGTGTTCATAACTTTATCTTCATGTGTAAGAGATGCAATTTGAAATATACATCTTGAAAACTGCAAATCTATCTACGTCATGTTTGTTAAATTCTCAGTAGTGATAACTAAATGATATGCTTATTATACATATTCCAAACAAAAACACTTTAAAAACTCTAAAAAAATATTATAAATGAATCATTTCTTTTTTGCTTTTTGTGGTATTTTGGTCAGACACATATTTAACGCTGATTACCGTAATATGTGTGGTATTTGTTATAAATGTACGTTGGTACATAGAGGGTGATAAGAAGCTGTACATGGAGGGACTTAGGACCCAGGGGAGTGTAGGTGAAGGAAACAGGAAGAGACGGAAGAGACGCCACACAAACAGCTGTTCACCGCTCGCTGACGGTTCTTGTGTTAAAAATGTTGCTTAATAATAAAAACAAAAACTGCGTTAACACGCATTAAAATAATTGTCGCCGTTAATTAATGAATGCGTTAACACGATAATAACGCGTTAACTTGCCCAGCACTAATATATATATAAAATCTCCTGTGTCCACCCTCTCCCTCTCTCAGTTTCTTCATGTGTCTGGACTACTTGGCAGTGTTGTGTTGTTGTGTGTTGTTGTTGTTGTTGTTGTGTCATGAAATAGTGACCTTTTGTTCGTGGAGCTGTAATTGGTCACATCAGCAGCAGAGCTTTTCCACGCTCCACAAAACACAATTCAGTGGATTCACTATCAGACACACACACACACACACACACACACACACACACACTGGACTGTAGTATCAGCATGTATTGTGCTCCAAGACGTTCTGCTTTAAAAACACTGTTTTCATCAGAGGCTGCACTTGATTTTTGTGTTTTTTGATTTTTGTGTTTGTGCACACTAAAGGGTTAAAGTTTCAATCACCGTGTATCCCCGCCCCTTTATGGTCTATTAGAGAGCTGTCAATCACCGTGTATCCCCGCCCCTTTATGGTCTATTAGAGAGCTGTCAATCACCGTGTATCCCCGCCCCTTTATGGTCTATTAGAGAGCTGTCAATCACAGTGTAGCCCCGCCCCTTTATGGTCTATTAGAGAGCTGTCAATCACCGTGTAGCCCCGCCCCTAAAGCGTCCCCTGCTTTATGGTCTGTTTGACTCTAAATGGACCATCATGTACTAAATGAACATCATGCTGTATTGAAGAAGACTTGAAACTAGAGATTGAGACCATAAACTCATGTTTACAATGTTTACTGAGGTAATAAATCAAGAGAGAAGTAGAGTCATTTTCTCATAGACTTCTATACAACCAGAGGAGTCGCCCCCTGGTGGACACTAGAGATACATTTAATCTGGATACAAATACTGATTATATATCTCAGACTGAACTGTCCTCTCTAAACTTCAAAGGTACCAAGATAACAAATAAAAAGGAGGAAAACACCTTCATCCTACTGCTAGAAAGATCCGTCCAATCACACGTCTCCTCTCTCAGGAATCACAATCTACACCTGAACCACTACAAAGGTTTAAGAGTGTAAAGGTTAACCTCTATTCCTTTGGTACAAAGGAGGAAGAGCTGATGATGATGATGATGATGATGATGATGATGATGAAGTTGATAAAGGAAATTTCTTCTCTTTTTGTTTTGTTAAACCAAAGAAAAGGATTGAAGTTGAAGCTGTTAAAACAAACAGTGACCTTCTGCTCTTCTGCTTCCAGCGTTTTGTATTTGAACCACACTCTACAAGACGAGGATACAAGGATACGAGGACACGTCCTTTACCGCTGAACACACACACACACACACACACACAGATTCCTCCACCGTCTTTCATACAACAGGCGTGACAGGAGAGAGGACAGCTCGCCGCGAGCTACAATCCTGAGAGAAACGTTCAGTAAACAGCTGAATGTTTCCTCCTTTATGCCGCCGAGCGAGCGGCGTCTCCTCAGACACTCTTTACATTTACAAGCTGTAATTTGTCAGCAACATTAACACGAAGCACGATAGAGATTCAATACGCTGAGAATACAACGAGATCCGCCTGTGAGGAAAGGACAGGAGGAAGAGGAGAAAACTGATTTACTGAATTAGGCAAGCCAGGACACACACACACACACACACACACACACACATAAACGAACACACACACACACAGACCATGTGCAAGAACATGATAAGAAATACAGGATCATTCATCTGTTTGCTGGAAGTTTCCTTCTCTCTTCCCTTTGACTTCCATCATTTTTTCCTCAGCCCCCCCCACCTCCAGCTGAGGCAGAGGAGGCTGCTTTATTTCCAGAACACCTTTCAGACACACACATAATTCACAGTGCTTAACATCAGGCACAGAAAAGAGCATTAATTAAAGCAGACAGAGTGGTGCTAGCAGCTCTGTGAGGCTGCTTTGAGCTGAATGCTAGCGTGCTCACAATGTCAATGCTAACGTGATGATTAGCAGGTGTAATGTTGCTAACATTAGCTAACAAGCAGTAACCACAGAGTCCAGCTGATGAATGTGTGTAGTTCTGCAGGTATTTGTCATAAAGTGTACATTAACATGTTGTCCTGATGATGACAAGTCAGAGGATCAATAAAGTTATTAATTCAAACAGGTCTACTTCCTGGTGCTCTGATGGATTCTGTTTTATTATGTTCATTATGTTTTCTACACTTGTAAATATATGGATCTGTCAGGAAAAAACCCTCATCTCTCCTCATCCAGGCTGGTCTCGTCCAGCTAAATGTACGAGAAGTAATGCTCAATAATTGTTAGGTATCCTTTCATATATCATCCACGTAATCAGGAACCAAGAAGTATAGACACCACTTATACCCACACATCTTTCAGCCAGAAGTTCCCCGTGTGAAAAGAGAAAAACAAGGATCTTTTCCCCAACCTGCCCTCATTCAAACAAGCCCTCAAAACCCACCTCTTCAAACTATCCTTCACCTGCTAACCCCTGCACTCTACCCTCCACTACATGACCCATTCTGCACAGCTTTTGATTTTTAGATTTTTTTACCAAAATGTTCTGTTCTGTTTTGCTCCTCTGTCTTTCTTTTTTTCTTTCTTTTTGGTTTGTTCTGTTTGTCTCTGCCCTATGTAAAGCGTCTTTGGGTATTTAGAAAAGCGCTATATAAAATGAAAGTATTATTATTATAACCTGATTAAGTAGTTTTGTTGTCTGAAACTAACTAAGTAGTTTTGTTGTCTAAACCTAACTAAGTAGTTTAGTTGTCTAAACCTAACTAAATAGTTTTGTTGTCTCAACCTAACTAAGTAGTGTTGTTGTCTAAACCTAACTAAGTAGTGTTGTTGTCTAAACCTAACTAAGTAGTTTTGTTGTCTCAACCTAACTAAGTAGTGTTGTTGTCTAAACCTAACTAAGTAGTTTTGTTGTCTCAACCTAACTAAGTAGTTTTGTTGTCTCAACCTAACTAAGTAGTGTTGTTGTCTAAACCTAACTAAGTAGTTTTGTTGTCTAAACCTAACTAAATAGTTTTGTCGTCTAAACCTAACTAAGTAGTTTTGTTGTCTAAACCTAACTAAGTAGTTTTGTCCTCTAAACCTAACTAAGTAGTTTTGTCCTCTAAACCTAACTAAGTAGTTTTGTCCTCTAAACCTAACTAAGTAGTTTTGTTGTCTAAACCTAACTAAGTAGTTTTGTCCTCTAAACCTAACTAAGTAGTTTTGTCCTCTAAACCTAACTAAGTAGTTTTGTCCTCTAAACCTAACTAAGTAGTTTTGTTGTCTAAACCTAACTAAATAGTTTTGTCGTCTAAACCTAACTAAGTAGTTTTGTCCTCTAAACCTAACTAAGTAGTTTTGTCCTCTAAACCTAACTAAGTAGTTTTGTCGTCTAAACCTAACTAAGTAGTTTTGTCCTCTAAACCTAACTAAGTAGTTTTGTCCTCTAAACCTAACTAAGTAGTTTTGTCCTCTAAACCTAACTAAGTAGTTTTGTTGTCTAAACCTAACTAAGTAGTTTTGTTGTCTAAACCTAACTAAGTAGTTTTGTTGTCTAAACCTAACTAAGTAGTTTTGTTGTCTAAACCCTAACCCTAACCCTAACTGGTTCTATTGGTATCATTACATTGAAAGAAAAGAGTTGTGAATGACTTATATATTATATATTATATTATACCATGTAATGTAAATTATCGTTGTACTTTGTAAGTAAGGGTTACATGTAGCCTGACAAAGTATTCTGTGGCATTCTGTATTTGGCCCACTTATTGAAGTTGAATAGTCCCGCTGAATAAACTGGAGGGCAATTCAAATGTATTTTGTCTCTTTAACATCCATTTCAGATTAAAAGCCTCTTTGTCTTAATGGTCTGTCTGGACTTCTGTGTCCCTGAGTGCATTTACATTGACATTATTTAGAATATCAAAGTGTTCTGTGCATTGGCTTTTAATGACAGACACACATATAATTAGATAGATGCAGAAATACAATCCATGACACTAATGCATGTAGAAATCTATTTTGGTTTTGTTTTGCAGTTTTTATGTTAATATGAGGGATTCTGTGTTTATTCATGAGTCAACCCATCATGATGATTGACATATGTAGGCGAATATAAAGTGTTTGAATCAAATATGACTTGAACATTGATATGAAATGCACGTAAATACACAGAGAAAGGATGAATTATTCACTAATGTGCATATGTTGCATATGACATCAGTTCTCATACATTTCCTCTGCAGGTATGTACAGTGATAAATTAGCATGCTAACGTCTACATTGTGCCCCCTTTACTGCACTGTGGGAGCAGCAGGTTATGTGAATAGAGTCAATAAAGCAGAGAATGAGGACGGATTACATTTTACCTAATAGTTCACAGATTATTCTCAGTTATAAATTGAATGTAGGGCAGACAAATAGAGCCTCTAGTATTCTAAATACATATTTATAAAGCTGACTGAGTGCTGGGATTTGCTCGACCACATCTACTTTAACTGAATGTGCTTCCACAAAATGAGGGAGGGAGAGAGAGAAAGCTCTGGCAGACATGACCTTATTGCCTCAGACTGGCTAAGACTCTACAAATGAATTTCATCTCTTGTTACATTCAAAACTCATCATCTCAGCAGGAAAAAAAATGAAACAGTTTAACATCACTCCGGATCATGATCTGAATTTACTGAGGGAGGAAAATAATTAGGATCCACTTAAGAGACTGACTGAAAAGACACAAATGAACACAAACACATTCATATTATATGCAATCAAACATAGAAGGTAGTATGAATGGATTTCTAGTTCCAGTAGAAAGGAAATACACTGATGTGTCTAAGAGTGAAGAGCAAAGGCTGATCAAATAAATGTGGTAATTTAACAATGTAAAAAGGTAAACTAAACCCGTGTTCCAACATGAAGAACCAGGGACTAAACCCGTGTTCCAACATGAAGAACCAGGGACTAAACCCGTGTTCTGACAGGAAGAACCAGGGACTAAACCCGTGTTCCAACATGAAGAACCAGGGACTAAACCCGTGTTCCAACATGAAGAACCAGGGACTAAACCTGTGTTCTAACATGAAGAACCAGGGACTAAACCTGTGTTCTGACAGGAAGAACCAGGGACTAAGCCTGTGTTCTGACAGGAAGAACCAGGGACTAAGCCTGTGTTCTGACAGGAAGAACCAGGGACTAAACCTGTGTTCTGACAGGAAGAACCAGGGACTAAACCTGTGTTCTGACAGGAAGAACCAGGGACTAAACTTGTGTTCTGACAGACGGAACCAGGGACTAAACCTGTGTTCTGACAGGAAGAACCAGGGACTAAACCTGTGTTCTGACAGGAAGAACCAGGGACTAAGCCTGTGTTCTGACAGGAAGAACCAGGGACTAAACCTGTGTTCTGACAGGAAGAACCAGGGACTAAACCTGTGTTCTGACAGGAAGAACCAGGGACTAAACTTGTGTTCTGACAGACGGAACCAGGGACTAAACCTGTGTTCTGACAGGAAGAACCAGGGACTAAACCTGTGTTCTAACATGAAGAACCAGGGACTAAACCTGTGTTCCAACATGAAGAACCAGGGACTAAACCTGTGTTCCAACATGAAGAACCAGGGACTAAACCTGTGTTCTAACATGAAGAACCAGGGACTAAACCCGTGTTCCGACATGAAGAACCAGGGACTAAACCTGTGTTCTAACATGAAGAACCAGGGACTAAACCTGTGTTCTGACAGGAAGAACCAGGGACTAAGCCTGTGTTCTGACAGGAAGAACCAGGGACTAAACCTGTGTTCTGACAGACGGAACCAGGGACTAAACCTGTGTTCTGACAGGAAGAACCAGGGACTAAACCCGTGTTCTAACATGAAGAACCAGGGACTAAACCTGTGTTCTGACAGGAAGAACCAGGGACTAAACCTGTGTTCTGACAGGAAGAACCAGGGACTAAGCCTGTGTTCTAACAGGAAGAACCAGGGACTAAGCCTGTGTTCTCACAGTAAGAACCAGGGACTAAACCTGTGTTCCAACATGAAGAACCAGGGACTAAACCTGTGTTCTAACAGGAAGAACCAGGGACTAAGCCTGTGTTCTAACAGGAAGAACCAGGGACTAAGCCTGTGTTCTAACAGGAAGAACCAGGGACTAAGCCTGTGTTCTAACAGGAAGAACCAGGGACTAAGCCTGTGTTCTGACAGGAAGAACCAGGGACTAAACCTGTGTTCTAACAGGAAGAACCAGGGACTAAACCTGTGTTCTAACAGGAAGAACCAGGGACTAAGCCTGTGTTCTGACAGGAAGAACCAGGGACTAAACCTGTGTTCTGACAGACGGAACCAGGGACTAAACCTGTGTTCTGACAGGAAGAACCAGGGACTAAACCCGTGTTCTAACATGAAGAACCAGGGACTAAACCTGTGTTCTGACAGGAAGAACCAGGGACTAAGCCTGTGTTCTAACAGGAAGAACCAGGGACTAAGCCTGTGTTCTAACAGGAAGAACCAGGGACTAAACCTGTGTTCTGACAGGAAGAACCAGGGACTAAGCCTGTGTTCTAACAGGAAGAACCAGGGACTAAGCCTGTGTTCTCACAGTAAGAACCAGGGACTAAACCTGTGTTCCAACATGAAGAACCAGGGACTAAACCTGTGTTCTAACAGGAAGAACCAGGGACTAAACCTGTGTTCTAACAGGAAGAACCAGGGACTAAGCCTGTGTTCTGACAGGAAGAACCAGGGACTAAGCCTGTGTTCTAACAGGAAGAACCAGGGACTAAGCCTGTGTTCTAACAGGAAGAACCAGGGATTAAACCTGTGTTCTGACAGAAGGAACCAGGGACTAAACCTGTGTTCTAACAGGAAGAACCAGGGACTAAGCCTGTGTTCTGACAGGAAGAACCAGGGACTAAACCTGTGTTCTAACAGGAAGAACCAGGGACTAAACCTGTGTTCTGACAGGAAGAACCAGGGACTAAGCCTGTGTTCTGACAGGAAGAACCAGGGACTAAACCTGTGTTCTGACAGGAAGAACCAGGGATTAAACCTGTGTTCTGACAGGAAGAACCAGGGACTAAACCTGTGTTCTGACAGGAAGAACCAGGGACTAAACCTGTGTTCTAACAGGAAGAACCAGGGACTAAACCTGTGTTCTGACAGGAAGAACCAGGGACTAAACCTGTGTTCTAACAGGAAGAACCAGGGACTAAACCTGTGTTCTGACAGGAAGAGCCAGGGACTAAACCTGTGTTCTAACATGAGGAACCAGGGACTAAACCCGTGTTCTAACATGAGGAACCAGGGACTAAACCTGTGTTCTTTAATCCCACTGCTGAACTGTTCCTACTGAGCTCTCACAGTTCTGAGAACAGATCCAGAATAAGTGAAAGCACCTTTGTGGAACCATTGTGGTTTGTGAGATTCTTTAACTTCTGGTTCTGAATATTTATTCCATGACCGGTAGTGAAGCTGCGTGTCTGATTTCCAGAGCATCTCTTGAGGCTGGACTGGTAAAGAAGCAGGTTTATTACAGTGTGTAACAGTCACGCTCCAGTTGCTTCAGATCTGTATTTAACACGCTCTCATAGTCAGAAGTGGAGCTCAGAGAACCAACTGGTCGCCTCATTCATTCAGTGCAGAACCTCTTTACTCTCCTGACTCACCCATTCCTCACCCATCCATCACTCTCCACCGCTCAGGTTTCCATCGTTAATATTCTTTTAACAGGCAATAACTGAAAGAAATGTCATGAGGGCTGCTGTTTATCATCATGAAAGATTTTAACATTTTTCTCTTGCTTAAACACATTCCAACTATCATATTGGCATAACGGTTGTTTTTAATATGACTCATATTTATGGTTTTACTGAAACATTTCATCATCAGGTCAAGCTCTTAATGTGTCCAGTACTTTAGTTCAGACATTCCCACCAGCTGGACTGTGTTTTTAATACCTGGTGGCATTTCTCTTTTAATAACTGGAAGTATAACTATTAAAATAATGACTTTATTTTTAAAGAGCTAGAACCTCAGAAGACTGGTTCAAGTAGAAGCACGTGTTTCACCTCACCAGAACTAAACACACATGGATCTAAACACTAGACTAAAGTCCTACTGGTCTCTCTGCACTGGTCTCTCTGTACTGGTCTCTCTGCACTGGTCTCTCTGCACTGGTCTCCTTTTACTGGTCACCCTATACTAGTCTCTATGTACTGGTCTCTCTGTACTGGTCCCTCTGTACTGATCTCTTTGTACTGGTCTCTCTGTTCTGGTCTCCCTGTACTGGTATCTTTGTACTGGTCACCCTGTACTGGTCTCTCTGTTCTGGTCTCCCTGTACTGGTATCTTTGTACTGGTCACCCTGTACTGGTCTCTCTGTTCTGGTCTCCCTGTACTGGTATCTTTGTACTGGTCTCCCTGTACTGGTCTCCCTGTACTGGTCTCCCTGTAGACCGTCGTAACCGTTTCATGTGTTAAACACGGAGCCTGTCTGATGTCCAAACACTGGTTATTTCAGCTGCCACACTTTCATGGAGGTGACGTCTCAGAACAAACATTTATATATGAGAAATATTCTTTGACGTGTCGTGACGTTAAAAAACACAAAATCCAATTAAAACAAACGCCTCCAGTCTGAGGAGACACATTAACACGCTGTTTGACAAACCTGAAAGAAACAAACATATTTACTGATTGGTAGAGAAACACTGAACGCTCTTCAACTCTCCTGTGTGTGTGTGTGTGTGTGTGTGTGTGTGTGTGTGTGTGTGTGTGTGTGTGTGTGTGTGTGTGTGTGTGTGTGTGTGTGTGTGTGTGAGAAAATATAATATCCCACATCAGTCATTGGTGGAACCTAGGGCTCGTTACTGGATCGGTCTCGTTACAAAGTACAGCCAAACATGATGTTTTATTCATGTTCCAACTCACAATAGTTTATCACATCAACTAGCACAAACCTGACCCACTTCTACACACACACACACACATACACACACACAACGGGGGGATGGTTTTGTTTTGCCAATTAGAGCAATTCAATTACTACTGCCAAGTATAACAATCATGAGTACGTTTGACACTAAATTGAAACCCAGTGGAATGAAACGCCTGCAGAGGAAATCATCAGGAGGCCAATCAGAGACAAAGTGTACAGTAGACGGAGTGACGAAGAGAAATATACCGAGGTGAGTTAGCGACTGATCAGGACCGGAGGCTCAGAAGCTGATCATCTCTGAGGAGAGAAGGGAGGAGGATGCACACAGCAGGAGGTGAAGGATGTGAGGTGAGAGGAGAGGAGTAAGGTCAAATTGATCCTAAAGCTCTTGAAAATGACTCTTCAAATAGAAAGTATTTCTCTCTAATATCAAGCGACTATAAAGTGCTGAATATGTCCTAAAACCAGACATAAGTCAGCAGGTTTTCACTTCCTGGGTGAAGTCAGTGTGTCTCTGAATGTGTTTCTGAAACCAGGTCTGTGTTTAACACCAGTTTAGTTCTCTGATTATAAAATAGGTCAGTAAACGCCCCTCTGGTGAATCTTAAAAAGAGTCTAAATGAGATGACTAAGCGTCTTCACTAGAACACTAGTCCTCCTTTAGCTTAGTGGTGGAGACGTGAAGTCATATAAGGAGTTCCTTTATAGACCAACATGAAGTCACGTAACCGTGGCGGAGTTCGTCTATAGACCAACGTGAAGTCACGTGACCGCGGCGGAGTTTGTCTATAGACCAACGTGAAGTCACGTGACCGTGGCGGAGTTCCTCTATAGGCCAACGTGAAGTCACGTGACCGTGGTGGAGTTCCTCTATAGACTAACGTGAAGTCACGTGACCGTGGCGGAGTTCCTCTATAGACTAACGTGAAGTCACGTAACCGTGGCGGAGTTCGTCTATAGACCAACGTGAAGTCACGTGACCGTGGCGGAGTTCGTCTATAGACCAACGTGAAGTCACGTGACCGTGGCGGAGTTCGTCTATAGACCAACGTGAAGTCACGTGACCGTGGCGGAGTTCCTCTATAGGCCAACGTGAAGTCACGTGACCGCGGCGGAGTTCCTCTATAGACTAACGTGAAGTCACGTGACCGTGGCGGAGTTCCTCTATAGGCTAAGGTGAAGTCACGTGACCGTGGTGGAGTTCCTCTATAGGCCAACGTGAAGTCACGTGACCGTGGTGGAGTTCCTCTATAGGCCAACGTGAAGTCACGTGACCGTGGTGGAGTTCCTCTATAGACTAACGTGAAGTCACGTGACCGTGGCGGAGTTCCTCTATAGGCTAAGGTGAAGTCACGTGACCGTGGCGGAGTTCCTCTATAGACTAACGTGAAGTCACGTGACCGTGGCGGAGTTCCTCTATAGGCTAACGTGAAGTCACGTGACCGTGGTGGAGTTCCTTTATAGACTAACGTGAAGTCACGTGACCGTGGCGGAGTTCCTCTATAGGCTAAGGTGAAGTCACGTGACCGTGGTGGAGTTCCTTTATAGACTAACGTGAAGTCACGTGACCGCGGCGGAGTTCCTCTATAGCAGGGGTGGCCAACCAGTCAGAGACTAAGAGCCACATTTTTTGCTGTGTTACCGCAAAGAGCCACATCATACACATGGGCACACATGAACATCACCCCATCCCTTCCTCACACACACACACACACACACACACACACAGACCTCTGCTCAGCCAGATTTATTGTAAATGTCACACACCAACATGATGACAGAAATTGACTCCTACAGTACTAAGACCACAGGCCAGTCATTTTCAACAATGAACATTGTGTGCACTGTCTCACACACACAAACTCTCAGTTCAACCAAGTCCACAAACAAAAATATAATAATTTATAATAGCGTTTTTCTTTTACTATGTATGTTGCTTAGTGGGACTTCCTTGCCTTGAACAATCTTCTTCAAATCTGGCTTGTATTCCGTTGTTGCCACTCGAAGCAATTCTTTCACATGGGTGTCAGTCAGAACAGATCGATGCTTTGATTTCACGTGTTTCAGGGTAGAACAGGGGCGGACTGGCCATCGGGGATACCGGGAAAATCCATCACCTCCATCACCAACAGGCCCTCCCTCTGACATCGCCGGCCACGACCATATTCTATGCTTCACAGAACACGTTAAATTTACTCTAATACCTAAATACCCAAAGTCAGTAATCACTGACTGATATTTATACTACTCCTCACGATCTGTATTCACACTCATGGTTTCCAACTTCTTTACTCATCTAATCTCTTCCGTCAGTCTAACTTTGTTTTAGGTGTTATTAAATGTCAATCCAAAACACCAGCAGAGTTGTTGTCTCAAACATACTTGTAAGGCCACCGTCATTTACAATCTCCAGCAGCTGATCTTCCTCTGTCGTCACATATTATGCAGAGTGGGTTTGGCGCGTCAGAATTACTCCTGATATTTAATTAGACTCCTGATATTGTCTGTTAAATGAAGCTTTCTTTTTCTTGGAAGTTGTAGGCTCTTCTTCTGTCTCCTTAGTGGGCTTTTCCCCTTTGCAAAGAAGCTCTCCAAAAGTTTTTTACTCATTTTCGCTAACTTGTGGGCTTAATTAACATATCACGTGACCGAGACAAGCGTCTTGACATGTGTCAAGAGCCACAGGCGGATGACATTGGGAGAGAATCCGGTAATTTTTCAAAATAAAACATCTATCAGGAGGTTGGGGACCACTGCTCTAGCCTACTCAACACGTGCGAAAAAAAACACACCGACCAATGCGTTGTAAATCACGTCACGTGATGCAGTTTAGCCAATCAAATAAGGGTATTCTGATTTCACCAGTGCGATGTACCCACACCGTGACACAGGGGGGAGAGACAAGGAAAGACATCACAGAGCAGAGCTCTTGTAATTTCAGATGTCAAAGATAAATATCTTTATGATGTCTTCAAAGAATCAAATTGCTATAAAGACCACAGTCCTTAAACTATACACTAAAAACACTGTGATACAAATGTCTGCTCCATGTATTAACGCGCGATAAACTATGCATTAATGCGAGTGAAAAAATACCGAGTGGGCCGGTCTGACACAGTAACTCCCGGGCCACTTTTTTCCCCCAGTCCGCCCCTTGCGCGTTTGACGAAAATACCGTATTGAACTCAAGCGAAGCGAACACGCACATAAAAAAAAAAAACACAAA